>JAAOAG010000602.1:0-10855 GCA_013186755.1 Fusarium begoniae | reverse complement strand
GTGTGCATACAGGGCAGACTAAATCTGAGGCTGATGAGGTTTGTCATTCTGAGATTGATGCTATTCCCGACGAGGTAGGTCAAACACAATTTGGACTGGGCTCCTTTGTGCTGATTAGGTAGGACGGGATAGGGTGGGATGGGGTGTAAGACATTAAAAGAATACATCTAGAAATGAGAAATGAACTATCAGGGAAGGGGAAGGGGTGGAAGTGCAAAACAGATGGAGATGTATGACCAACTGCCTAGCTAACGTGGAGTTGTCATGGGGTTAGATTCAACGTTACGCCCGCAATCACATGTACGTTATCAATCTGAGGATAGGTAGTTTCGATTTCCTATACCTCTTACTTGAAACTATGCACATACAGAATGATGCGGGCGAGTGAGCGTGGGTTGGCTGTGGCCGTGACCGTGGGTGTATTGCAACGCTGGGGGAGTTTGTGTTACGGCATCTTAATCAAAGTTGATAACCGCGTCTGCCGACCAGAGCTTCGGGTCTCCTCCTCGAGGCCCGCCTGCTTGGAACAGTACCTAGGGTGCAACTACCGGCTCAGCGAGATGTGGGTAGTCGTTTGTCGTAGCAGTGTCATGGAGTTGTTCGTCAGGGAGTGGCTGTGGTGTAGGAGGTTGCTCAGTTACGGGCTCCTCGTCATCATCATCATCATCATCCTCGCCATCTTGGATCCAGTCCATCATGTCAGGGGACTCGGCGCTTTCCTTTGTCTCAGGCGTATGTGTATTCTCAATCTCATAAAACAAAGGGGGCTGTGGTCGGCTTGGCTTAGGGAGCTGTCTCTCGCTTGCTCGGCCATAATGTTGCTCGGCGAATTGCTCTGGGCCAAGTCAGATTCTCTCCTCTGTGTTACCCCTGAAGGCTTTACTCACCACTGATCGTCCAGTAGGTTTCCTCTGGTTGGTCCTCGAAGAGCTCCTTAGAACATCGTAGCCCATCTTTGATCACGACGAGATCCCAAAGACGCAAGCTCCTCAACTGGTCTATCCTCCTCATAGCCTTGCTTCGAACCCATTTCCTCGCAACCGTTACATCGTACAGCATAAGGCCATACTCATACGTCCACTCTGCCACCCACTGGATCTCCTCGAGCTTCATGGCGCGGGCACTGTCGCGGAACACGTTGTCGAGGCACTCGCGGTTCTGCAATACGATGCTCAACATGTTCTGTTGCTCGGGGGGGTAGTCCAGGGGGACTCCGAGTTGAAGATTTGTCCATTTGTGGCATCGCTGGACGAGTTCTGTGGCGAATTCACGTCTGTGGCAGTCCTCACAGAGCCAGAGGTAGCTAGTGACGACGAGGACTCTTTGACGCGACGGGGGGCAGAGCTCTTTGCAACCTTGACTGCATCCGACCTTGAAGAGGAGCCTGTGCATGCATTGCTCGTACCGAATGATGGCGACACCGCAAGTCATATCGCTGTTCAGTGTCACTCGCTATTCAATTATAGGTATGCGTCGTATAGTCAGGGGGAAGAGAAAAAGATACGGTGACCAGAGCTTCACGTTGTTTAAGTAGATTTGGAGAGGCACTGTAGAGTTTAGGTTGTTACAGAAGCGTTGAAAGTACCGCCTTTCGCGACTTGACGCCAAACGTCCTTTGGCAGTTGAGGTAGGGTAAGGTAGGTGCCTTGGTTACAGTTGAATCGGTTGTCATCGTTGAGGGCAGGCTCGTTTGGAAGTATCCATGGAGCAACACGCTGCCTCTGAAGTCATCACCACCACACATTCTTCCCCATTTGCCAGTGCCTCAACAGTATGGCTTGCCTGTATGTGCTGTTCGTGAGATATTGTGTGGAAACTGTTGAACTCTCACACGCATTTGACCGTGAAAGGGGCGAGTGATAGCGAATGAGCACTCTGGCTTGACGAAGAGACGGCAAAAGCCATTGTTGCCTAGAAGTTAAACGCGTCTATCACCATGTTAACCGAGTCCTTTAAGCATAGAGGCGTCGTCGTGCAGTAAACTTTGATTCCCATTTTGTTCTTATGACTCGATATGGTGATTTTGATACGAGGGTATTAGGGTATTCATGAAACAAAAAAACATTCCGAAATGCGAATATACCAACAAGGTAGAATACACCCACCCACTGAAGTTCACACCTCAACACCATGCCACAAGCGCCGAGATATTCGGTGCAATGCCCAAGCACACACGGTCATGAAATCAACTCACTCAAACCAAATCTCGCACCCGCTCGACCCCTTCTGTCACGCCATTTCCCCAGATTACCTCGCCCTGTTTCCCAGCCTTCCCCTCCCCATACTTCTAAGACCCCGCATGCGATGCGAGAGTCAGTTCAGGAAAATACCGCGAAAGCTTTCTAGGATTATGCACGTCTACCCTGGCTGGCTCTTCTGTATCCGAGATCTGGTCGTAATCGTTTGAACTTTGGCCGTGATTGCCATCCAGCAGCTGGACAGATCGTCTCTTAACTTTGATGTTTCCCTGCGCTGGGGCTGGTTTGTTGCCTTGTTCGTTTTGAGGGGTTGTCTGTGCAGGTGGAGGCTGTGCTTTTGGTTGAGGCACAGGTATCGACTCGCACACAGCGGCTACCTTTCTGGTTTGGCGGCACATATCGGGACTGAGGCTCCTAGGTGGGCCAAAGTTGAGAGTGCTTGTCATCATCTTGCGGTAGCCCTCAAGCTCCTGTTGCTGCCGATCAACTCCTGCAGGACTAGCGACGTCACTTCGGTTCTTCTCGTTTGATGTAAGTCCCTTGGCCTGCACAAATGCACTGGAGCGAACGTGGTGAGGATCACGTTCGTAGTACTTGTCGATTATTGGATGGACCATGACGGTCTGTCTGTGGATTGTCAAGATGGAATTTGTTGGTACATTGACCCAATTCTCTGCTTCAAGTCAGTCCCTCCCCTTCAATACCCAGAGCATTTTGCATACCTCTCTCAAACGTCAGGGGCTCGCTTGCAACAAGTACAATGTCAGCGCCCCGATCCTTGCGCTCCATCTGGTATTGCTTGTCACTTGCAGATTGTGTTCGTGTTGTCCATTGAGTTCCAGAAGAATAGTACAGGCTGGCCGCCTCATCCTTGGAACTGCTGATGTATCGAGTGCAGATCACGCTATGACCATCGGTGACAGCAAAGTTGAGTAAACTTCTGGTATCGACGTCCTCGTTCTGCAGAATGCTTTCGGGAATCGCATCGGTCATCTCGTTGATCTGCGCGATCGTGCGCTTCATAGCCTCTCGAAGAATAGTCGGACCAAAGCCAGTTTCGGGGCAAGCGCTTGGGTCGTGGCCTAGTCGTTCAAGAGTATCGAGAAAGAGGGCAAATGCCCACTCGCTATCCGTTCCGCCTTTGACACCCAGATACCACTTGTCGGCGAGACGCTCGCCCAGGCGACGCTTGATGTATTTCCATCCACCCAGACCGCCATTGTGCATCCACATCAGACTACCGTGTGTGAAAGGGTGGCAGTTGTCTTCGCTTAGGGAACCTTCGGTCGTGGCACGAACATGGCCAAAGATTAGGCGGGAGGCGGTCTTTGAAGCGATTCGCTGCAGATTGGTGCAATTCCAGGCGGGAATGGTCGATGTGAAAAGGCAAGGCGCTGAGCCCAGCTTAGGGTCAGTGTAGAAGCCTATGCCGAAGCCATCTGCGTTGTTCTGACCTCGTCTCGTATCCTGTAGATGGTTTATATGTGTCAGTTATGAAATGACGTTCCTTTGATTGTCGGTCAAAGAAATTGATTGAGGTTGACCCACGAGACGCAACCGAGAATCAAATGATTGTTTGAGAATAGAATGAGTAGGATCGAGAATCAGCTTTGATAGGAGAATCTCGTCACTCCCTTTATAGACCTAAAAGAGTTACAGTGTCAGCGTTGTGTTCTGCGTGCGACCAAGAAGCCGGCTTCGGAGGTATAGATAAGGGATCTTGATTATAGGGGACTCACCAGAAAACGGCACATGGTTTGACCTTGTGCGCGCAAGGAAATCAATCTGGTCAGGAGAAAAATAACAGATAGGTCAAGAGGGAGGACAGGTGCGAGAAAGGATAATAAGAGAGAGGTGTAGGAACAAAAATGTCTGGAGAAATAGGGGATTGCGTATTACGGAGACGGGAGGACAGTGGTTGTGAGAGAGTGATTATGGTGAGGGATGACACCATTGGCCCTGGAATTCTCAAGGGTTGCGTTGCTTCTTCCAGTGGATGCCAGGAGTGGCTATCGGTGAACGGGCCATCGGCTTTGGCGGGAGACAAGCCCTGGTAGCCAGGTTAAAGGTAAGACAAGGCTGAGAGGGAGTGGGGAGCGGCCAATGAGGATGAGTGAAAGTAGGGGCACTTTAAAGGATTAAAGGATTTGAGGATTTGACTGACAGAACCAACGTGAGATGGCTACGATACTGCGTGAAAGTAATTGGTGCTGATGAGTTGTCATATGCGGTGATAGGTGCCACATATATGCATTTCCCTACCTTGAATACCTGTTTTTAATAGCATTAAGTACCTGCAGTAATCAATCACTGATAGCACCATTGACGAGGCTGCTTCTATCCTTGCATATGAGTTCGAAATTCCGGGGAATGGCCCGCTGAGAGTGGAGAATATCGCGGCTCTCGTCAGTTGAACTGCCTTCAAGTCCCGTTCAAAGTGTGACTCAACAACTCGATTCTTTTACTGCCTGTTTTCGCATGAACTCTGGTTATGACTCAATTGCTTCTCGTCACGTCAACAACCCCCTGCGAAGCCGTGATTCATCACTTGTCTTGGATTGAGATGATCCTTTAGTCAATCTCATATTCAGGGGGGGGGAAAGAAAATACAGTCCTGCAGCCACCGCCAAAAGCGGGAGTCGCCACATCCGCGCATCGTTGACCCTTGCAGCTAAGTCGTAGCGCTTTGAGCCACAGTTGACGTCGGCTAGTTGCACTGACGTCTTCTCCAACTGTGGCGCTACTAGGAGCAGCCATTTTACGCGAGAACATCGCCCATTTACACGCTCCGCGGTTTCGCGACCGCGTCTTTGGCCTATGACATTGGCATGGTCCACTCTCGTCTCGCTTCAACCCCATCCCAGCCCGGCCGTTTGGCTCCTCTGGCAACCAAACTAATTCTGCAATTGGAGCCTCTTCTTTCCACCATATTCGATTTTCGACATGTTCTGATCTGTGTCTCTGCAAGAATTCGTCTCATCAACTTCGTGAACTGTGACCTCTCTTCGCCAGCATATATCGTCAGACTCGACTCCTCCAGCCCAGCCCAGCCCAGCCTCTCGCGGCTTCAACAGGGCATCGTTGCCTGTCATGTCCTCCGATGGCCCAGATACTCTTCCAACGCCTGCGTCATCGTCACGACCAAAAGGAACACCCTCGATAACACCTCGTCGCTTTAATCGCTTCTGGCAACCAAGACAGTTTCAGACTCAGCCGTTGCCAAAGTTTAGAACTGCTCTTGGGAGCTTGGACGAGTCTGATACTAACCAGCAGCCCATTTCGCCCCAATCGCTTCTTCATAGTGATCCTATTTTACCTTCTTCTCCAAGTGATAGATTCCAGGATGAATCACGCAAGAGAAAGCTTCAGGCCGAGACTTCGGGTGATGAGGCTATCTTCAAGAGGCCAACATTGAACTTGGATGATATGCCACCTCTTCGGTTCAACACCACAAATACTTCCAGCAGCACACTTCCAGGCAATGATAATGAAATTCAAATGTCAGAGAGCCAAATTAGTCTGGAGAGTCTTGATAGCTATAGAAAAGCTACCCTGGTAAGTTTGGCTTGGTCTGAAATTGCTCACGCGATCTCAACTTACACCACATCAGAGCAGTTTCTTCAAGACCAGCCGTGGAGTTGCTCGAACACCTAAAAAGTCACCCTTTCTCATTAATACACCCAGTATCACCGAGGAACCTCAACCTGTCGATGTACGTTGCTATCTCCAGAGTCCATGGCGTCACTGACATCATCACTAGGAGCTAGCCAACTACGCACCTAGACCAATCCGAAAGTTCGGCGATAGAGGTGTTGCATCACAATTACTCAACCGAGAGCATGGACTTGGATATTCAACTGGCCAACCATATCTTCACACACCAGCATGCGACCCTCGAACCGAGACTGCAAGGTTTTACAGCCGTTGCATCGATTCTTATGAATGTCTAACTCCTAGTGGCAGCCGTACCATACCCTTCTGCCTTACAAGCACTCACAATGCCCCCGTGACGGCTGTCGGTGATGAAGAAGGTTGTGTTAGGTTCTTCGACACTTCTCCAAACGATGATCCCAACGAGGAAAAGGATTTGGGTGTTCACTCGGTTCATGACAATGCCATCTGGGATATGGACTTTTCCCAAGATGATATGCGTCTTGCGACTACAGCTGGTGACGCAGCTCTGATTATGGATGTTACGACCAAGTCTATTGCTGCCAGGCTCGCAGATGGCCATTATAACTCGACTCGACAGATTGCTTGGCAGAAGGGTCAATCTATTGGCAACGTATTGACAACATCAGACAAGGCTGGTCGAATTCGTCTGTGGGATTTGAGGTGCCCTCACTCTCATATGAGAAGTTTCTCAACAATCAGTAGCAGCGAGACAGGTCGTCGAACCGTCACTGTTCGAGATGAGACCATCAGACCATTCCAAGCCTCGACCGTGAACACTCTTGACAACACCCATGAGCGTACTGCCCATGGTAAGACCTCTCCTGCTTCTGTTACTGCAATTCAATGGCTTCCCGCTGGTCGGGAACATCTTTTGCTCTCCGCTTCTGAGGCCGAAGCTGTCGTCAAGCTCTGGGATCTTCGGTACATCAACCGTCGTCACCAAGAAAAGAGCACACCTCTCTCGGCTACCACCGTCCCCTCCAACCACGCCTGGCGTTCGTATGGCATCACCTCTCTGTCTCTCAGCAGTGATGCCGGCCGTATGTATGCAGTGTGCAAAGATAACACCATCTACGCTTACTCTATGCCTCATCTCATGCTTGGCCACGCTCCTGAGCTCAAAGACCTCGCCACCAAGAGGAGACCCATCGAAGCCCAAGGCCTAGGACCTCTTTATGGTTTCAAGCATGACTCTTTCGCAGCACGAACATTTTTTGTCAAGTGCAGAATACGACCCAAGGGCTTCTCCCACTCATCTGACCTCCTTGCAGTGGGTAGCTCTGAGTCTTCTGTCGTACTCTTCCCCACTGACGAGCGATATCTTCGATCTGCTTGTGCCCAGCGCGCTCACCTCCTTGATCCACCTGGATCTGCACCTGCACCCTCTCGCTCATTCTCATCTGCCACAGGCGCTGAACCCACCTCCTCCACAATCCCCATCTTCCGCAATGGCACAGCTCTTGTCCATGGCCATCAACGTGAAGTTTCAAACGTCAGTTGGAGTTACGATGGCAAATTAGTCAGCGCGTCTGACGATTCCATCGTACGTCAGTGGCAGGAGGATGAAGGTCGGGCTCGGTACCTGAGACAAATCGGAGATTTTGGTGGTGAGCGATACATGGCGGGCTGGGCTGATGTGGGTAGTGAATGGGATGACGAAGATGATGAGTAACGAGTTGATAGCATGTTGCAGTAACGCATGGCGTTTCTTTGATATTATACGATACCCTTCAGCCAACATGGGCGTTTCAAACATGTATGTTAGTTAGCAGAGCTCTCCACAGAGACTCGAACACACAAGCGGGTTCATTAAGGGCATTTACAGATAGCATTCACGAGGAATGACAGTTTAAAAAGGTAGCATGCACGAGTTGGAATTACAGAATAATTTTGTTCAAGGATATATCGTTTAGGTATTTGTGACGTAAACTGACTGTCTCTGAATCTAGTTTCGTAATCGTTTCTTTATAGAACGCTAAAAGGCCGTGAACGGGGTATCGAGTACAATCGTGTGCGTGTGCTCTAGGCATGAAAATGCAACCGACTCCAGGTATAGACGTGTTTCCCCCCCAATGAGGGTTATCCTGAATCCTGAAACTCCTTAAAACGCCAAACAAGATGCAATCGCTGTCTGAAACAACTTTTCCTCTCATGCTTCAATAATCATTACTTCGCGGCCACGCCTAGCCGAGCACAGTGCTCCCAGCAGGATAACACCAACGGTCAATACTATCAACCAGTTGAAGAGGCTCATACTATCAAGCTTCTTGGACGCAACTTGAAGACAGTCTTTCAACTCGTGCTTGGCCGTGTTTGTTCTGGCTGGCGGGCGCATTGGTCGCGGCAAGGTCTTGTCGAATCTCATAGACTTGGAAAAGGCTGGACAGAGTTCAATGGCTGCAGCATCATCCTTGTTGGAGAGACCAGGATGGCCGATCGGGAGCTTGATCCCACTCTCCGGCTCCACTGTCGATGCGGTTGCACTGTAGTTCCAGATCTTCCAGACTAATTTAGTGCCGCTTGTTGGTGTAAGCTTTGTAGATCGCTGAATTCTGTCTCTTGCGATAGAAACACTATCCCTGAGACGAGAGCGAAACGGGTGCAGTTGGTCGACCAAATCGAGTAGTGACGAGGTCGTACTGCCGCCACTTTCTTTGCGCGCTGGGTCCTCACAGACCATGTCGAGCTGCTGAACCAAAAGTGTCATGTTGTCGAAAATGCAAATCGACTCCTGAATGATATCCTGCTTCTCGCGTGATGTGAGTTGCCCCTCCATGCTAGCGAGTCGTCGCTTAAATTCCCGTTTCAAATCTTCCCCGTCCTCGGGAGTCTGGAAGTGGAAAAATCGGAGAGGCATCGTGTGAGTCGCATGGCAGTGAAAGTCGTCTATCGGGATCTCTTCGTCGGACAAGCCACTTGCACGCTTAGTTGGCCTCGATGTCTCTTCACAGGGGAGACGGTTTGGCTGAACTGGAGAAGGTAGCCGGTCCCAAAAGTCGTCTCCAGCTGATTCGAGTGTAGCTCTGATAAAACGGCCGCCGGCAAAGAGTGCCATGAACAAGATGTAGGAATAAGCCATCAGCACATGAGGCCTATGTTGGACAGTTCTTTTGATGTGCTGTATGAATTCCCCCAATCGACCATTTTCTTCGACAAGCCGCAACTGCTCTTCAACAGTATCGTTGGACCACCCCGCCAAATTGGCAATGTCGGCCTTGAGACGATCCGAACGCATTAATCCCGGAAAATACATTTGTTGGAGTATCGATTGCATCCTGCTGCAACTTGACAGCTCGTGAAGATCGGAAGCTGGGAATGCAGTTTCTGCTGAGTTTGGCGGAGTTTCCGGCTCACAGGTCTCGTCGTCCTCCCCGGGCAAATCTACAGGCAATCCCGACTCGAGTATGTCGCGCCATAGCGTCTCAAAAGCCACATAGATGGGTGTAACGTGGAGCAGGCCAGTGATATAAGCAGATGAATCAGTAGCAAGAGGAGGCAACGCAAGCGGTAGCCGGGCGATAATAAGTTTGTTAAGCTTTGCGTGCACCGATCTTGTGGCGATGGCGACAGACTCGGCTAAGGAGAGGTCATGTTGGCGGTGTTGAGGTTCGGTTTGGGGTTGGGGTTGAGAGTCGGACGCAGGTTGAGGCTGAGGATGTTGTGAGACGTCGGCTTGGAGAGAAGCCATCTCCGTTGGAATTGACTGGGCTGCTTGGCCACCCTCGGGCCTGGACTTCAAGTAGACGTGAGGATTGGTTTTTATTTGCAGGTTGAGGTTTAGGTTGAGGTTTAGGTTATTGGTGTGTAACGAAGATAGTAGTACCTGGTTGTCAAAAAAGGTTGACGTAGAGACAGAAAATATTCCCAGTAAAGAGTGAGGAAACACGAGATAATGAGGACTAGGGTCGAACCGGAAATCGGTCAGTTCAGGTTAGGCAAAGTGAGTGAATGTAGGGTTATGAAGGAGGAGGAAGAGTCGATTTCGGTCTGGCCTGGGTCGAGATGGAAGAGGACCCTGCAAATGGAGATGAAGGAGGCGACATGAACAATATTACAAGCGGAGCAGGAGCAGGAGCAGGAGTAGGTATGATGCCATGCCTTCCTCATGGAAGATTTAATTATGACAACGGAGGGGAATGATTCAGAGCCTCTAAAATTCGAGTCGAGTAATTAGGTGCCCCATTCACCGTTCCTTATGACTCCTAAAAAGCTGTCTCCAAGACCTAAAGGTAGAGCTTAAGCTATCATCCACAGTGAACTGCTTATCGAGCCACACTACGAATCAATATCGATTCACGCATAATACCAAACGCCGCAATTCTCTGATTCCCACCAACGCCACATCAGGAACAAGGGCACTGTAGATCCCCCTCATGACAAGGGCCCATGATACGGAGCGCTGCTGAAAAAAGAAGCTCCCCCACTTGGAGACGTGAAGTCATGATCGGAATTTTGGCGTGGCATCGGTAGTGGACCCGCTGGAAACAGGGATTCAACGCCAAAACGCTCCGGAGCTCTGGGTCGGACAGGGAATAATGTTGAACGGAGCTGCTCCGGGCCAGGACAAGCATTCTATCGTTTGAGCAGAGAGGACACGAGAATCAAGGCAGATTAGATTTACGAAAGATCTAGTCGATATGAATTTTGATTATATTTCACTCTCTCAGCTTCAAAGAAGCAAATATCCATTGTCCACGTATACTATTACGAGTACTGCTGAGCTGTCAATTGTTGTAAAAGCAAAGATTACCTTGACGAAAACATCAGCCACCGCTAGATATGATACGATTTCCCGCAGCTTGCATATCTAAGTGACATCCTTCACAAAATGCAGTATGATTGGTCATCTAAGGGAGGAAAGAAAACTCAGGACCTTGATCCCAAGTAACAAAAAGATTTAGGTGATATAGCCTAAGCTTAGGATGACTTTTACTGAGTTTATTTTGACACCCCATATCAAGGTCCGTTGTTTTCTTGCCCCC
>JAAOAG010000601.1:0-22056 GCA_013186755.1 Fusarium begoniae | reverse complement strand
GGTTATGTTTATGGGTAATTTTGGGTGCGGCGCTATTGAGGAGGTTGTTTTGACGTGTGACATGAGGTGAGAATGAACGAGGGTGGAGGTTAGGTTTGAGTGAGGCTCAGCTGTCAATTACACCAACATTCTTAGATGGCTTGTGATGTTTACTACAGAAATGTACAGTGAAACAGTTTTTGAAAGCATTTATAGAGGGCATCTGCAGGATCGGACTGGCTCTTCTTCATTTGAAGAGACCAGTCATGCAACACAACCAACACTCCCCCATAACACAACAACTTCAACGCAATGTCAAGTAAAAGTCGTGATTAATGAACATATCTACGTTCCATCTTAAGACCAGTAGTAAAAACGCTTCCGGTCCATCAAGAAACAAAGTTTCCATGAAGTGTGTGTGTCTTTCTATCCTCCACTGCGTCAATCCAGGGCTCGACACCAACATCCCCAGATCATCCATTCTCAACCTCACGATTTAAAGAGCGAAAACAGCAGCGGCGAACATACCAGCCAGAGGGATCATCTGTCCGATGGCAGCGTTGTCGGTGACAGCAGCCGAGTTGCTGGAGGTAGGGGTACTGTCTGCAGCAGCAGTAGCGGGACCATCGCAGTGCCCTAGGATAGTCAGTATGCGATTGCAAGATCGTGGTGAAGCGAAACGTACAGTGGTCGCCGTGGGGCTCGCAGCCAACGGACTCGGTGGGAGAGGGGGCGAGAGATCCAGAGCCAGTGGCGTCAGTGTGGTCGTGATCATGCTCAGACTCCGTTGCCATGGCCTCAGCGCCAGTGCGCGCAGCTTCGCAGTGCCAGTGGTCGCCGTGGGGCTCACAGCCGGTAGATTCAGTAGGAGAGGGAGCAAGAGAACCAGTGCCGGTAGCATCAGTGTGGTCGTGGTCATGCTCGGACTCAGTAGCTTTGGCTTCAATTGCAAGGGTAGATCGAGCGCCCTCGCAGTGCCCTAGATATGTCAGTAAACGATTACGAATGAGGAAGCGAGGAACATACAGTGATCGCCATGAGGCTCACATCCAACGGACTCGGTAGGAGAAGGAGCAAGAGAACCGGTGCCAGTGGGATCTTCGTGGTCGTGATGCTCAGCCTCAGAGGTAGCAGCAACAGCATCAGTACGAGGACCCTCGCAGTGCCAGTGATCACCGTGAGGTTCACAACCAACAGACTCAGTAGGCGAGGGAGCCTGAGCCATGATGGCAGGGAAGAAGCCGAGAAGGGCGACGGCAAAAGTGGTGGTCTTCATCTTGATGCTTGTGAGAGTTGCAGATGTTGATGTTTGCAAGAGACGTAGATGTTGATGTGAGCGAGAGGATGTCGAGGTGAGGTACAGGCGGGAGAGGAAATTTTTATATCCCTTGCAATGAGAGTGAGAGTGATTCACAGGCTCTGCCAAGAGAATTGCCTTGCCACTTGCGAGGTTCGTAGGATGCAAGTGTTGGACTAGCAAGGAACGGGCTGTCGGAGAGGGAATAATGGACGCATTGGGAGATCCATTGTCGGCGCGTGGGGGTATTACGAGCTCTGTAGAGACTACTGGAACGTATTGACCTCGACTTGTATCGCTCAGCTGGGCTTCGAGATGACGGTTTAACCGTTGTCACCGTCTGTCAAGATGCATCCAACATCCTCGTGTAAGTGCAAGCCAGTTGAGTGGAGGGATGCCATTCAGGTACTCATCACTCTCCAATCTCAATAACAACCAGTCACATTGCTAACACCAGTAAATAAAACGTCTCTTTAGCCTAAAGGATCACGATCAAAAAGACCCTCAAGTCCCTGTCGTTGATGTCGAGTCCCTGTACTGTAGCTCATCGTGAGGCTTCTCTTGGCAAAGCCCATCAAGGTCCTCACCTTAAAAACTGGATCCCCTGGACAACCCCACCAACGACCACTAATATTCGTACCCACTCTGCCACTCACAGCGCCAGCTCGGCCAAGAAACGAATCAGGCAACTCTCCATTATTTTTTTTATTCCTCGACAACGGGAATAAAATAAAAAGTCTGTAAAACGGGCTGGTAGGTACTTGTTGATGAGTATACGCCATTGCGGCCACTCGTAACCTTGATAACCTCGAAACTCTCGTTGTTCAACGTGAATGCACATCATTTTCTTCAAACCCCTCTATTGCACTGCACTCCCTCCAGCATGAAGCCACATTTGGTTGCCCTGACCCTCCTGTTCGTACCGTCATGCACAGCTGCAGACGAGAACATCAAAGTAGACGCCTTGAAACAAAACAACCCCGATCTCGCCTCCATCCCCAACCTGGTCTGTCTCCTGCTATTCCTCCTCGTCGCTGCATACAAACTACGCAAGAGAATGCTCACCGCGACAACCACATTCCCCCAGCTAACCCGTGAATCACAGTCCGGGTCTGTTGTCACTTCACTAGAGCAGTTCTCATGTAACCCCGACACCCCTCGTCATGTCGAAGCCAAGAAGAAGCTCGACAAGACCATGGCGATAGGATGGGGGAATTGGAATGCTCAGCACCCAAGACATCGGTTGCTTGATGCATTGTATGGATACAGGAGATACCATGAGCGTCAGAAAGCTGAAGTTGACCGCTTTGAGGGTCTCTATAAACATGTTTCTCGAGCTCAAAGATCTGTGAGTTTGCCATGTTCACGGGTACATTCGGAGTCTAACAGGATCAAAGTTACTAGAGCATCAAGTCAACTACTCCAAAAAGTTCACTCGTATAGACGCTCTTTTGAAGAAGAACCAAGAGCTATGTGACGCCATAGTTCAAAATGCAATGAACTTCTACGGTATCGATGAAGAGGAGCTTCAGAGGCATATTAGTGCCGCACAGTCTTCAGGGAGGCTTGCGGATAAGATTTCCGTATCTCAAGCTTTGAAGCATTATGTGCGAGACTGGACAGAAGAGGGAGAGTCTGAGAGAAAGGAGACTTTCGCTTGTCTCGTGAAAACACTTCAAGGGTTGTTTCCTGTGAGAGATGATGAGAATTTGGTCAAGGTTCTTGTTCCTGGATCGGGATTGGGACGACTTGGACATGATATCGCGAGACTTGGAGGTAAGGCTCCTCAGAAGGCAATAGAGTTTCACAACACTCGAAACTTCTGTTCGAGATACTCCTTCATTGCTAACATATCCAGGGTTCGAGGTGACCGTGAATGAATGGTCCATGTATATGAACATCGCCTACCGTTTCATCGAAGCCAACCGCGCTCAAAACACCCACTCTTTTCACCCCTTCATCGACGGCTGGTCCCACCACGCCACTGAATCCGACATGATTCGAGAACTCACCTTCCCCGATACATCCCTCAACTCAACATCCGTAGTCCTCATGGAAGGCGATTTCACAACCGTCTTCAACGACAAAACCCACTATTACGACATAATAGTAACATACTTCTTCATCGACACAGCTCGCAACTTGATGAGCTATCTCGACACTATCAAAAAGGTTCTGAAACCAGGTGGACGCTGGGTGAACCTTGGACCATTGCTCTATGGAACTGGGCCGTTTGTGCAGTTGACGCTGGAGGAGATTGTTCAGGTTACTGAGGCGATGGGGTTTGAGTATCTTGATACAGATGAGAGCTGTGGACCGTTGACGCTTGAGGGGAGGACGCTTAGAAGCATGGAAGCTGTTTATGGGTTTAACAACAAGGCTTTGACAAAGAGTGCGTATAATGCGCAGTTTTGGGTGGCGAGGAGGTCTATGAAGCCATAGCAGTGATGACAGCAATAGAATAAGAGAGTTCAGATTCCCCAGTTAGTTAACCATATAGAAACTATTTGATGGATCATACCCCTTCACGTACGGTGCATTCAGTCTATAATGAAACTCTTTACTTCTCATGAAAGGCAACTCGTCCAGCTTTTGTGATTCTTGCCTCTGTGTTACTCTCCATAAGAAGTCGCTAGTTAGATATTGGCAACCAGATATGCCGTCTCTTCTTACAACTCTTCAGGGAGAATCTTTTTGAGTGCCTTCTTACATTTCCCAACCTCGTCACAGTTCTTAGGGATTTGGAGCTATAATAATCTCTTATTTTTACCTGCAGACTTGATGACTGTAGGCTATTCTCACCCAGATAAGGGATATTGTCTACTAATATCACGCAAGAAATCATTGTCTAAGGACATACTTCACGAATAGCCAGTCTATCGACAGACGATAAAAGTTAGTACTTATCAATTCTCAATCCCTGACCTATCAATGGCGATTCGATCTTCGTGTTGAATTTCCTACAAGGGGATAGCCTACCCCGCCCTGTACGCCAGGGCGAACGGCATGCACTAACTCGAAATAGCATCTCGTTGGTATCTCGACGCGATAACGACAATTTGCTGATTGCGATACCAGACTCCTCCATCAATTGCTTCTTCATACTCATCACAATCCTGTTATAAGTCAACAAGATACATCGAGGTGCTGTTCGCTTTAAGCAATAAGGCGTGATATCGGCGACACAGCCACGCATCACGTAGATCACCGTGTCCCCGCAACACCCGGAACTCATCTCAATGCCCTCCGCAACGCCCCCGAAGTCGGACAAAGTTAAGAAAAGACCCAAAGTCAGAGGTAACTATATCCATGATCCATAGTAAACTAACCAGTAGTAGCTAACCGAATTGTCAGGATGCTATCAATGCTCTCGTCGACGCATAGACTGTGATCGGAGCGAGCCAACATGTGGCAAATGCTCTGCCAAAGGCATCAAATGCAGTGGATTAGGTCTACGATATCGCTTCAATGATGGCATTGCTGCCCGTGGAAAGTTTGTTGGCAAATCATTGCCTGTCATTGATGGGGTAGAAGCCCATTCCACGGAGATGACGACGACGTCAGTCTCAAGTTGCAAGAGACAAAATGATCCTTTTCGTGCAAGTGGCTATGAGACTATGGAGCAATACCCAGTTGAACCTGGAACGACAACTGAGGAAGAGCATGAGATACAAGATCTGGTTGTGTCAAATCACGTACCAGTATCTATCGACTGGGGCTTAGATCACGTTGATCCAAAGTCCAGGTTCTGTCTTGGCTACTGTAAGTCTCCCTTCCCTGTCCTTGACATCATCTAATCATGCAAAGTCTCAAATAACATCGCCCAACTCATCGCTGTCATAAACATGGGCTTCAACGGCTACCGTGATCTCGTGCTACCAAGAGCAGAGACAGACCCTCTTGTCCGAAGAGCAGTTCTTTTGGTAGTTGAACAGCATCTTTCTTTACAGAATGGAGCTGCTATATCACTAGATCCAACCGCTTATGGGTCTCTCGTCAGAGAACTGATCATGCGGTCTCATCAGTGTGCACCTCAAGACGATGATTCTGCCCTCACTGCGTTGCTTCTTCTGCATATTCGGGAGATGATCAGTGGAAGTGATAACTTTCGACTTATATATGGTTCACTGCGGGTGGTAGTCAACGCACTGGCGAAGAATGCGGAAAAAAGAACCTCTGACCTCAGGAGGTTTCTGCAGATGCAGATACTAAGGTATATAACCACGGGGACACCTATCGAACTGATCAGAAAACACTAACATCTCCTCAGAGTCTGCCTCTTTGGAGAATCTCTCTTCAACGAAACGAACGGCGTCCACTTCATCCAAGCTCAACAACAAGCTTGTCTCGAATTCATAACATGGTGCGACCGCTTCCACCCTGAACTAAAAGACCTTCTCTCCCAACTCGCCTCCCTAACGACATGGGCCTGCGACATCTACGTCCAACGTGCCATCTTCAATCCCCCGCCCTCCGAAACCGTCCCCATGATCGAGAGATTCAAGCAATCACTTGGCCAAGTCGACGCTTATGTCGATATCGTGGGAAGACACCTTCTAGCTTGGCCGTATTTCATCGTAGCGGCTGAGAGCTCGACACCGGATCATAGAGAGTTCTTTTTGGATAAATTGGTCAAGTTGCACAATACGACTGGGTGTTGGAATTTGTTGAGGGCTATTGATCAGGTTAAGGAGATTTGGGCGTCGCAATCTTCGATTCGGTGGACAAGTTTGCTTGGTGGACCGACACAGGCTTTTATAATGTGATTATTCGATGGATAGCTTTGTAATGCAGTCATCTATGCGCCCAGGACAGAAATAACTACTTTTTCAACCTTGTCAACCAACATCTCGATCTCCTCCTTTGTGATTGTGAAAGGAGGTGAGACGATCACCATGTCGCCTCGAACGCCATCCAGGCAGCCGGTACTTGGAATCAATGAAATGCCATGATCGGCTCCCAGACCAGCCTTGTGCAACTTTCCGGCGACTTGTTCACTCAGATCAAAGGGCTCGTTCGTCTTTTTATCTCGAACAAATTCCAACTGGACACGGTCAGCAAAGTCTTTGGCTATCGATACTTCGACTTACCCCCCAGTAAAGCCCTCTTCCACGGACATCTCCCACATTCTTGTGGCCTCCTAGCCTCTCTTTAAGCTTGTCGCCCAATACTTTGCCCATATTTTGCACATTCTGCAGCATGTTATCTTCTTTCATAACAGTCTGCACAGCATACGCAGCTGCACATGCAACAGGATGGCCCTGATAAGTTTGACTGTGAGAGAAAGCTCCTGATCCGTTAGCAAGAGTATCTGCAACTTTGTTACCGACAAGTAAGGCTCCCACGGGCATGTAGCCAGCTCCCAGCCCTTTAGCAACAGTCTGTAGATCTGGCACTACACCCTCCGGCTCCCAAGCATGCAGCGTGCCGGTTCTTCCCATTCCAGACATGACTTCATCCATAATTAGAAGAGCACCGTGACGATCGCATACTTCTTTGATAGCCTTGAAATACCCAGCAACCGGAGGCGCACAACCCAGTGATGTTCCTGACACTGTTTCAGCGATAAACGCACAAACAGTATCAGGACCGACACGCTGAAACTCGTCGTCTAGCTCCTTAGCTAGGCGCTGAACATATTGCTGTTCTGTCTCGCCTGATTTCATCTCTCGATAAGGATAGCATGGAGAAACATGAGAGACATTGGTAGCAAGAATTGGTTCGTACACTCCACGTCGGGCCTTATGGCCACCTACTGCCAAAGATCCAAGAGTGTTTCCATGGTAAGATTGCTTACGTGCAATGAATTTCGTCCTGGATGGCTGTGGTGTTGGTAGCTCTGTAAAATACTGGCGGGCGATTTTTAGAGCTGCTTCAACAGCTTCAGTGCCTAGAATTCTTGTTAGACTGGTGAATCAACTCATCTTAGCACAAATCATACCGGAGCTGACGATGAAAACCTTCGACATGGCCCCATTGGTAGACTCAGTCAAGAAGCTAGAAATCTTCTCTGCTGCTTCTGTCGTGAAAAATGGGTTGTAACAGTATGCTACCTGATCCAGTTGAGCAGCAATGGCATCCTTGACTCGCGATTCATTATGCCCGATCGATACAACAGCTGCACCTGAAGATGCATCCAGAATTCGATGACCTTGGTCTGTTTCTAACCAACATCCTTGACTTTTGACGATTCTTGGAGGCGGGCTGTTGATCTTGGCGTGAAGTGTTGAAACACCAGCACGGCTAAAGTTGGACACTGGTATCTTGCTGCGAAGGGATGTCCTTGCAATTATATATGCCTTCTGTCGAATAAGAAACCTCATTGTGAATTAACGTATAAAAGTAATGGGAATAAGTTGAGAGTACAGAGTTGGCGATATCGGATGATATGTATAAGCCACTGTCTGCAATCAGCTGTCGTCTTCGAGATAGCTGCGTCCCAAAGAGGAAACCAAAGTGAGGAGACGTATCCAATGACACGAAAGTTCATGATAACTATTGATAAATGACCTTACAGCTGTTGCACGGCAGCATCGTCTCCATCGGCCTTCTGAATTCGGAATAGTAGTATTTTGGCTCGGCGGAGGGTAGTCGGGGCTAGATACGGGGGTCGGCAAAAGATACCGAAAGCCGTGCCAGTATTCCGCAGAACTGATATCTGATCGATATCTATTCATAAATTTGGGAATAGGAAACTCCATGATCATCAAATTAGCTCATATATTGTAACTTGAAGGATGAAGGGGAAAAGGAACGTTAACGATGTTTTGGGTATAATTTGAGCATATCAGTTTTTAGACTGATATTGCCATCGACGTGGTCGAAGACCCTAGGGAAACACTCAATGTGTGATAATTTATGTTTGATTTGACACCTCTAAATGCTATTTATTAATTCCTGTTTAAGAAGAATCCAATACTCAGTCAAAGGCCCTCTCAAGCCTGGATCCTTCCTAGCCCTTCACAACCCTAAAGATAGGATACTCATCTCCAACTTCCAGAGGAATAATGTTGAAACTAGCATATGAATCAATATTCTCAGGCTCCAAAGCATTCAGAGCCATACCCGCGTTCTTTTGCCTGGTGCTGACTAGAAAGCTACCAGCCGGCAAAGTAAGCTGTCGCTTCTTGGTTTCAGTCGTAATAGTAGCAAGTACAGCTCCCTCGTAGTACGAACTGCTGAGCTCCGAAGATGTAATATTCAATGCTTCAACTGTACCGCTCCAGGGTTTACTAAGAGTCTCGACCTCCAGGCCAGAAACCTCAAGGCGCTTAGCGATATCAGCCCAAGCAACAGGGATGAGATACGATTCTGGTCGAGAGCGAGTTAGATTTGCAGTGGTTGGTGTAGTGGACGCAAACTGAACAGGAACCTTGACGATTGAACCGTTTGTGTAGTCGATCATCTGGAACATCCGCGTGCCGTACTTTGTTGAGTCAGTAATGACGATAGGTTCCTTGGACTTGATGAAATCCTTGATACCGCCCTCAACGGTCTTGAAGACTTTCTGAGCATTGCTGGAAGCGGTTTCAATGATAGAGCTAGCCATAGTCAAACCAGCGGCAGTTCGGCGTTGGAATTCTTGGTCTGCTAGACCAATACCTCGCATCTCGATCAGGAATGTGATGGATTGAGTGAGACCCATTGCATTGCGACCAATCTTAGCATCAGAGCCAGCTTCATCGAACCTGTTGCAAGTCAGTGATGGGAATGTAAAATGGAAGTCAAAAGACTTACTTGGGCACATAATCAGGATCAGTGCTAGTCCTTCCAGTAACATACGGCTCCCATCTCAACCCAGCCTTGACCATAGCATCGCCAATGTTCTTGGCAAACAGCTTCTCAGAAAGTTCTCGAATATTCTTGTTGATGTTCAGATTCTTCGCAGCAGAAAACAAACCATCCGAAGCTTGAACGTAGTTACCATATCGACTTGATGAACCATACTCATGCATATCAATCGCAACATGTGGAGCAAACTCGTTGAAAAGCTGCTTGATATCACGAGTTTGCTGTCGTGCCAGCTTCGTATGATCGCGGTTAGGATCGAAATTCGTAGCAAGCACGCGCTGGAAGTAGTAAACGCCATCGGGATTGTACCGGGGCAAAATGACAATATCGAGATTCTTGAGAATCTTGGAGGCCCATTTGGGATCTTTGTCGAATTTGCCGAGGAGCGCGAGGAGGGATTGGTCACCAGCTGGCTCGTTGCCGTGTACTGCGCCTTGAACCCAAACTCGGACCTTGTCTGTAGTCTTTGGACCCTTTGAAGACGAGAGTTTGACGAATGGGAATGATCTCAGTTCTTCGGATGTGAAGTTTGCTGTTTGGTAGGTCATGTAGTCATTCTTCGAAGCAATACTTTCCATGTAAGCTTCTGCTTGTTGTCAGCTTGGGCTCATTGGAGTGCTCTGATATATGCATACCCATATCTTCGTGAGAGGTCGGCCCTTGAGTTCCGTTCTTAAAACCTGCCTGTCGACTCTCAGGATCGAGGAAGGCCGGAGAATACAGATCGATGTCGACATCCTTGAAATTCGCTGCCACCAAAGGAATATCTTTCCGGACGCTTACGTGGTTGTAGCCATATTGAAAGGCATTGACGGCAGATGCAGCCGTAAGGCCAACCAAAATTTTCTTTGGCAACATTTTGAGATCAAAAATCTGGATACCTCGACACAACCTGATCGACGAGGGAAATACGTGCTTTTATAGCCTGCATGGTCAGAGGCTGGGTCCTAAAGAGGGAGCTCATTACGTACGGCCCTACTTCTTGCTTCCGCGCTCAATTTCCCCTCAGATTCAAAAGATCGTCGGGCATTAGAGAACTAGCATAGATTTAAGCATGAATTCGGGGGAAATCAACAAGAAAACGATGTCTTGGCACGGAAGAGATTAGCTTAATAAGGAAGCTGGCAAGGCTTGAGTTGGGGATAGTGGGGTCATGTAGCATCAAGGTTGTTGACTTTGAGAGGGGTTGAACTTTGATCATTGATGCAACATCTGATTTAACAATGCAGAAATTGGTATAGAAGTGGTCTGAACGTTTTCTGTTTTTAAATATATCAAAATTCTCTTCATTCAGAACTGATAAACATGTCGAAAATTGGGTCCAAATTGCCGTGTCAGACAAAGGTCTCCAACCTCGGCGATATCGTGATCGACAAGATAAGGAATACGTGCAACCCGGCAGTCATGTAAGGGTTCTATACATCCTTATGAGTTAGCACAGCCGAGATTATCCACAATTTGGAATTGGCATAAAAGATAGGCATTTATGAGGGTCTAGAAGTCTATCTGTCACATCCGACGTATCTTATCTGACAGGAATAGCCCTTGTCTCTGTGTATGAAGCGGACGAAAAGATTTGTAGTTTTCAACAAACTACCACCGTGATCGACTGTAGATATCTAGCTAGCTGTATTGGTAGTCGACAGGCTTTACAGTGGTGTTTGCCAGTTATTGTAACAGTGGTATCCTTAATGTCCATATGGATGCCTATTGCGCAGTGGACACGTCACAGCTCTTCGAGTGAGAAATTAAGTACTTACGTATATAGACAGATGATGTATTCATGTCTCATCGTGTCCTCCTGTGGGATCTTGCCTTCTTCATAAAGCGCTGCCTTAATCTATCCGCTGACACTGAATGGGGCTGGGGAGGCAAGAAAGCTTAGTACCTCTATCCTAAGTTTTTGAACAGACGTAGGCAGGCTTTGCCTAAACCTAGAAGACCTTTAGACCAGTTATTATTATTTTATCTTGTAATGTAAGGCCAGAAGCTTTGTTGCTTCCTGAGGCAAAGTCATCAAACTCAATATAAGCGGCTTGAGAACTGCTAAATCCGGCTCATACCCTGCCAGGCCAATGAGAGACTCTAATTTTGGTGGCTTGACTCTACCAACACTGCCGAACTTGGAGCACCGCGTCTTCCGACAAGTATAAGCGTCTCGCAAACAAAATGCTCGTTCCTCACACTGATCCTGCTTCGAAGCCGAAGCCTTATAAGCGAATCATATTTTATCATCAGACGCAATACAAAGACAATAAATACATCTCGCTTCAACCAACAATTCTCCCAGCCGCCGGAGTCACCCACGTCATTGTCGCGGCTATCCACCTCAACACGCCTGAGCGCATCACCCTCAACGATGATCTGTATGATGCAGGCAAATTCATTCCCCTCTGGGATGAAGTCCGTCAACTTCAAGCAGCTGGTGTAAAAGTACTCGGCATGCTCGGAGGCGCAGCTCAAGGATCATACACCAAGATGGACGGGTCGCTGGAGGGTTTTCATAGATGGTATCAATCGTTGCGCAAGATGATCGCGTGGGCGGGTTTCGACGGACTTGACCTCGATATCGAAGAGGCCATGTCGCTTGGAGGCGTCGTCCGTCTGATTGATCACCTCAAGACAGACTTTGGACAATCCTTCCTCATCACCCTCGCGCCCGTCGCACCAGCTTTGCTTAACAGGCAGAACCTCGGAGGCTTCAACATGGAAGAGCTCGAAAAGGGTCTTGGCTCGCGAATCGCGTGGTACAACACGCAATTCTACTGCGGCTGGGGTGACATGAGCAAAACACACGACTACGACACGATAATCGCGCGCGGCTGGCCACAGGAAAAAGTCGTCATCGGACTGGTAACAAACCCAGCTAATTGCTCCGGACACGTAAAAGAAGCAAAGCTGCGCGCGTGTCTCAAAGAGTTGGTGAGCAGGTACCCGAGGATCGGGGGAGTAATGGGCTGGGAGTATTACAACAGTGTCACGGAGGCCAGTCCGGAGATCGGGGAGCCGTGGAAGTGGGCCGAGATGATCAATGACATGTTGAATAGTGCATAGATCGAGGGAGGAAATGGTCCTAGCGAGCGATGAGATCGAGGGAGAAGCAAAAAAATATGAGGGTCATGATGGGGACTTGTCATCTCGATAGATCTATGACGACAACCGTGCGCCACGTCGATCAAGGGCACGCGACCGTTTCTACAAAACCCCAGATTTTCGTTTATTCTAGATCTCGTATCATTTTCAATCTAGATCTAGGTACCAACTTTGTTCATTTATTGCCAAGAATTCTCATAGCCATCTCTCACAATGGGCGCTGACGACGACGAGAAGCATATGCAAGGGCACAAGCATGAATTCGCCCATGACAACCATGATGATTGGGAAACTCAACCTCCGTATACAAGACCTGATGAAGCTACCGAAAAGCGAAAAAACTTTGAAAAGAAAGTTCATGGCTCATGCCACTGCGGTCGAGTGCAGTATTGGCTGAACAGCGACAAGCCTCTTGCGTCAAAGTACTGCCATTGCATAGACTGCAAGAAGATCCACGGTACTCCACCCAATGACATACTACATGTTCTGTGGCTAATGAGTTTCAGGTGCTCCTTTCCAATGGGCGGCTATCTTCAAAAAGACAGACCTCTCCTTTGAGAATGGTGTCAAGAACCTTCGCTTCTACAAGACCTCTACTAAGAAGAATGAGCATGTTCTTCCATGCAAGGTCGGCTGCGCCGAGTGCGGAAGCTGGATTATGGATGAGGGACGAAACATGGTTCTTTTGTTCCCTACGCTCTTGAACCTGGATACACCTCAATTGAGGGAGAACTTCCAGCCACAGTAAGTTATGCTACTTAAAACAAGGGTTCACATAGGGCTAACAAGTTAAGGTGCCACATTTTCTACACGCATAGAGTGGTTGACATTCCGGATGGAAAGGACAAGTGGACGAAGCTCGATAAAGACAGCGAGCTCATGGAGGATGTCGACCAAGGCGATGATGTTGCTAGGAAGCGGCAGCGTTCAGGTTAGGTATTAAACTAATGCGGAGATCCGCCAGAGATGAATGGCAGTGTAACAAGATATCGCGATTATGAATTCAAAAATATGTCAGCTAGTTGCCCTCCAGCCTACTCCCAAACCCGTTGCTGTTAGGCTTGCCTCCGAACCCAAATGAAGTATGTCGAGTCAAGCCGTCCACTTGCGCTGGTGTCGAAGTGCGACTGGAGTCCAGAGTTGAACGACTAGACACGAGCGAAGGCGGTTGGGCAGAGAACAACTGAGGGGACTTTTGCTTTCTGTCATGCGGTTAGCAATGGCTATCAAGGATGATTATCTCAAGAACTCACTGGCTTTGGGGATGATAAATAGAGCACTGCAGTTTATCAACATCAACAATGCCTTCTCCGTCAAGAATATCTTTTATAGCAGAAAGTTTGTAATGTTTAACCCTGAGTATAGTTCCCAGGAGATAGATGAGTCTTGGATCGACCTGCGTTGTATCTAGATGTCGGGGTTCTCCATCTCCCATCAGCCACGCCGCCAAAGAGCGAGGTAGTTCAACTGAAGTCGTGACTTCAGCTGACTTCTTTGCGACATAAATATTTAACCCATTATTTCGACGTTTGTTGATGCAGAATGGGGGAAATGGAGTTTTATAAGTCGTTGAGGGAAGTCCCTTGATGGATACGGTGCATTTAATGTCGGCCTCATCCACGTAATAGACCTTGGTCAATAGCAGTTGTCGCTCAACAGAGGCTGTCTCTTCTGCATTCCTTGTACGGGAGCTCTTGAAATGAACCGCGAGGCTTTTATGTGTTAGGCAATGGAGCAATATTTGGAGGATGAGTTCTTACCGTAAGAGTCCATCAACTCGCTCTTGATCAAGGGTTGGAGTTGACTCGTAATTAACTACACCAGGTGTAATGGAAGCAGGCTCCATGATAAGATTGTTTCTGAGATACCGGCTTTGAAGCCCCATCCAGATAAAGAAAGGTTCTAACAACCAAAAGGTCGTGTGATCAATATCGAGGACGTCTACCTTTCCTCTGAAGCTATGATGTAGATATTCCTTGTCAAGGATGTAAAAGAGCTTCGAGACTGGGAACAACCGCACTCGCTTGTCTTTCCCATATACTGGGAATATCTGCTTCTCACGGAGATCTTCCTTGTCGATTAAATGTCCGAATTGTGGAAGCCTTTCACTCAGTTGTATGAGAAGCCTTTTAATCTTTTCATCGAGTGAGTCGTAGGGATCGAGCATCATCCGGTAGTCAAAGTCAACAAGCTCCTGGTAGACAACGTTGATATCGGTTTTTGGAACTCCTAAAAGTTGGGTGAAGAATGATTCCAGCTCTGGACAAGTCTCGCTCGCATTGCGCGGACTTATGAACTTTGGTGCCCAGACACACTCAGTCGAAAGGAACCTTTCGGTACTTTTCTCAGATAGCAAGAGGCGTGGTTTGTCTTTGAAAAATGACCTGCATCAATGTCAGTTTATGAGTTTCTACAGGTTCAGGTGTCATTACCTAATTCGCTTGATATCATCATTCGTTAGGCCTGGTTCCATCGTCTGTAGAGCGTGATACAATTGTTTCGCCCTCTTGAAATCAGGTTCTTTGTCGAACTCCAAGAGAATTGACTCAACTTCTCCATCCAGGACCTCTAGCGTTTCCCTGTAGAACTTCTCAAGAGCGGGGCGTTCGAAACTGGAGACTTCCCATTCTTTGGGTGGTGGCAGAAGCGTTGAGTCAGAGATCACCCTGGATGGATTCTTCGGGGCTTTGACATAACACTGGCTGGCAGTTTTCCACCCGCTGGGTGTAAGGATAAGTGGCTGCTCCCTCAACCAGTTTCTGAAAGCCTTTATTAGAATGAGTTGTAATAGCAGTCACAGATGCGGCTTACCTGACTTCAACTCTGATTCTCTCCCCACCAGCTTCACAAACAGCCTGTAATCGTAGATACAACTCGAAAACCCGTCGTGGAAATTCTACTTTCCCGTCGCTGTTCTGTATCTGTACATAGTGAAGGAGAGAGAGGTAGAACCACTCGTCATCTGTCGCCTCGACTTTGATATCATCTCGAAGAAATATCCATGGTCCAAGATCTGTACTTGACGACAGTTTGGGGTCAAGATCTAAGAATTTGAAGGTCTCATGCGGGAGCATATACCGGGCCTGTAAGAAAACGAGTTTCGGAAGTGGGAGGTAGAACTCCCTTAAGAGACTAGTTTCGCCATCTTTTCGTGTTACCTCAACGTTTTTTAGTGCTTCTAAAAGCTCTTTATGCTCTCGAATAACAGCGCCATCTCGTTCCCACGCGCATAGCAAATAATTTGTAAAATCGTCGTGCCGATCTATCGCAAATTTGACGCATTGTGACGATAGTACACTTGTACCTTCATCACTGATTCCAATGAGATGTGCGTCTATTGTTTCTTGACCCTCAAAGGGCTCTTTGGGTCGGAACATGATGGAAGCAGTAAGTGATGAATGACTGTGCAGAGTAATCACTGAAGTTTCCGATGCTAATTCTGACTATTGGCAGAATAGACTCAGGGGTCACTATGACAATGCGGCTAGCATGGATCTGTTACCGAGAAAAGATCCACAACTAATTAAAGACACAAGCTCAGACCATTCACAATGACTAGAAGCTCGAAGTTCACAGAGTTATAGAATTCCTTGTGATATATAGCTAGTGTAGTAATTCCTTGCTAATGGATCCTTCCTCATATCCAGCCCGCCTTCTCTCAATCCCCCTTCCTCAATTATTACTCGGGCATGCATCATTGGGACATGGTGTTGATGCGAAGAAATCCATTACCACTTCGTCGATGTCTGGAAGACCCAACTCAATATGTCCGGCGGCACTAGGTTCGGTTGAGGCGGGATCTTGACCAAGTGCGAGCCAGAGAGTATAGGGATCGCATTGGCTCCACCTAATCAACTGCTTATGATGGCATACAAGACATGTTTTGATATATTTGGTGCACATTTTTGGCTTGAGATGGGTGAGAAGTGTTTCCAAAAAACCGGTTTTTGTGTGCTTGCGTTCTTAGTAGGATGTTGATCCCGTTGTTGTATTCTCTGATGTTGTGATGAAGAATGTGTGCTATGACTGATGAAAGAAATTGGCGCTTAAGCCGTGTACTTATAGGTCTCCCCTACATGTTTCACACCCATCTTGACTATTGATCACTCTGAACTGCATTCGCGTATCTGACATCTGTTCATGACATTGCTACAGGAACAGAGGTCTCATGAGTCCCTGCATCAGAGCAAAAGGTTGCTTACAAGGAACCTACTCCTTGCTACATTCACCCACTTCTCTCTACCCTTCCCTCTTCTTCTCGGCGATCTGGTGGAAGATGCCACAAGATAGATGGTTCGAATTCAAGTTCGGCGATAGCTTGAGGCGATGGGCTTGATCGCAACCAAGGCTTGCAATAAATCCACCAAAGTGACACCCCATGACCGCATGGATAACAGACCTTGAACTGTTCGGTACACATATTGGCTGTTTCCAACTGACGAGTGGTTTGTGGGAAGCTGTTCGTTTGTAGTTACTAGATATGTGGCTTATGAATGAACAATTGAACATGAAGAATTACGCTCGAGTGAAGAATATATACGCATTACACGACTATGTGACACGCCTCATGATTATCCTAGCCCTGAATCAGTTCGAAATACCTTTCAACGCCTGACGCAATGGTTCACTGTGTATGTAGTAGGATTGACGGGGTTCACGGGCCCCAGAGTCTCCGTTTCAGAGCAAAAGCTTGGTTACAAGTAACCTCTGGAGGATCTCCAAGAAGAATTCACCTACGCAAATGGGTCTTCTTCAGTGGATATCAGCAGGCCTATCTATGTACTCAGCAATCTCTAGGGTATTGTTCACAGTAGATTTGGCTGATGGATCATTGTTGTTCTTAAAGTGGTTGGCGGTTTAGTTGGAGTATTTAGCACACAAGAACACATTCTGGCACCAATAGACTTTCGAAATGCATCACCGAAACTATTATGTGCCGAGTGAGAAAGTCTGATCAAATGGTTAGTTCTGTGCTCGCATACAGTCCATGGAATCTGCCCAGTTGGCTCACCGCTCGAGTGCTGCAGCCTGATCCAGATGATTGGATGTGAAGTGCTGGAATATGCTGCGCCCTGAGCTGCAAGTGGTGGCTTAGCTCTTGTGAGACAGCAGTAGAGGTACATTTAAAAAGTCACAAATCAGGCTGTGCTCACCGCGCTGAATTTCACAATTCCAAAAGCTCAGACCAGCTGGACTTTTCACTCTGGGCAGACTATTTCAACCTTGCACACTCCTAGCCACCTTAGATTTTCCGTCGCAACGTCCCTTTCCAGTCATATCCGAAGAAATGGAGGCTGTCGGCGCTGGTGCCAGCATTCTCACCTTTATCACCGTCGCTTTCAATGTGACCAAATCTATCCATTCGGCACTCTCGGCCATCAAAGATGGCCCTGAGATCATCCATTCCCTTACCGGCGAGATTGCGCAGCTCGAGAGTGTTTTAGAACGGCTAAAGAAATTATCCTTCGTTTCCGTCGATGACGCCGATAAGTCTCAGTTGAAACGTTTAGCAGAGAAATGCCATGACGACTTGGCCAAACTTGATTCTCCGCTGAAATCTCTCAATGTGGCGAATTCGGATGGTCGATGGGATCGCCTCTGGACAAACTTGAAGCTTTCTTTCTCAGAAAAAGACCTTGACCAGGTCCGGCACGTTGTTCGCGGCCATGCGCAGCATCTGACAGTTCGGCTCAATCTTATTCAGGTGCAACAGGGGTCTTTTACAGCAACTCAGTCAACTCAAATTCTTGACCTTCTCCAACAACTGAAACAAGACATATCTGCTCTACAAACAACCAATACAGCTACCCTCATCGCCGAGGAGGACTCATCATCCACTTCAGCAAGGGTGACGGAGGTGGACGATGAAGAGATGGACTGTTCACCGGATACATCAATGGATGATAATATCAATCGTTTGATGCGACTACTGGAGAAGAAGCCATGCGTGGTCGAGTCCGATGACTCAGAAGAACTCTTGAAAGACATTGAGAATCTTCTGAAATGTGTACGAAATGATGCAGAGCCTGTCAAGTCAGAAGGGGCCTGCCAGAATTGCAGCCAAGACGTTTCAAAGGAATTGAAGCTTATGACAAGTATCATCTTCTCTTCTCCGTCGATGATGATCAATCAAACTGGTACGTCTCTGTGATTTATATGATCGTGTGACTTACTCCGTCAGAAGCAACAAGATTGTGGAGACCAGCGGGCGAACAGTTTTCAATTTCGCAAGAGCCGAAACGAAAGTCTTTCGAAACGGGTGATGGGATTATAACAGTCACGACAGCAAAGAGACGTCGAAAATTATCTTCTGGAGGTGAAAATGAAAACGCCAAAACCGTAGCCGGAAGAGACTTCCTTGCAAAACTTACCTACACATCCAAAAGCACAAAGAAGATGCTCAGGTTATCAGTGAATCAGGGACAGCTTTTGTTCAACAGTTTCAGCAGCATACTGCCTAGTATCGTAGTCTGCAATATTAAACCCAAAGACTCTCCTGTGTTTCATATAGCCCAGAACGGCTCAGTCCAAGACCTTCTCAAGCTCATTGAGGGCGGGGGAGCCAATCTCCATGACCATGACACTTGTGGGTGGTCACTACTACATGCAAGTCTCCGGCAGTCAACGTATACTTGTGTCATTAGCTTATTTGTCTTTGATGCAGCACTCAGTTGAAAACCTCCCGGTCCTAAAATTCCTAATAGAACAGGGATTAGACATCGACGAAGTCGCAGATCGACCAGGTGGGCAAGTTCAGATGTATGGCAGTTATTTCGACCATATCTGTTTATTCGAATAACAATCTAGCAGGACTCCATCGCATCTAGCCCTCATCCGTGGCCTTTCGGCATCCCACTACGAAGCCCTTCTTTATGCAGGAGCTGATATGACTTTAAACCTCCGGGGGGAGGGTACTGCAATTAAGTGGATTTGTGGCGAGGATGTAAGTATTCTCGTCCTCTGGATTTATTATCTGACTCCATCAGACAGAGAGAGGCCGGACCATTTTCGGTAAGATGCTCCGTATAAGCCCATTCATTGATTCAGATCCAAGCACTACAGATCTTCAATATTTGATTCCCTCGATCTGCCTTTTTTGCTATAGCAGTGATGGTTTCGATCCCTATGAAGCACGACACAGAATCGAACAGCTTCTGGACCGAGGTTTCGACATCAATGGCATTTTTGAGGGTCGAACATGCTTACACAACCTCATGGCCAAGAGTATTACATCGTGGCTTTCGCACATACAGCCGTATCTGGATCTTCTGGTCTTTTTGATAAAACAAGGCGCCGATTTGTGCGCTGTCGACGTCGACGGATATCAAGCCGCACACTATGCTTATAATGCCAGATGTGAAGCTTGTTATCTTTTCTCTCCCTCAGCCAAAGGCGATCTCTGGGATGCTGCTCTGACTACCCTCGGTTACAAGCTGAAGGAAATCCGGGGAAATTATCCACGAATACCGCGATACAGTTCAGGTTATACCCGTGGACATTTCGAAGAGCTATGGCAGGGGCTGAAGAGTAACTGTCCCTACTGGAACGATCAGCCGTGGTCAGCCTCCGGACAAACCGACACGGTACAACACTTTGGTCCCCCAATTCGAGGTCAACTATGCGAACACTGTCGAAACTGCGTGGTTGATCTCGATTGCTTTGAATGTGGTGTCTGCCTGTCTTCTCTCGAGTTCTTTTGCGAGGACGACATTCATGAACACGACCGGTTCTGCCTATCGGAGCAAGTCGCGGCTTGGGAACTGCATGAAGATGATGGCGAAGTTCACTGGGTACTTATACCCTTCTCAGATAACGAATCAGGTTCCAACATCTCGTCGAGCGAGGATTCAGACGATGGCGGAATCACACTAGAAAATGGCTTGGAAGAAGCATTTTCCTATGCGTCTGCGGAAGAAGGCTAATCGGTCTTGGTATAAAGTGGTTCGAGGGCACTGGCGGCCTTCTGTAAGGACATACATTGAAAGCTCCAGCGAGAGGGTCTTGTTCTGCTGCGTGATGCTGTCGATGCCTTTACATCGTCACATTTTGAGGGGTTTCTTCAAACTTTGATTTTTATTCGCCGCTTTCCTTCTTTTCAAAACACTTGGTTGTCATTCTTGATATTTGTCCACCCTTCCACATCACTCTTGGGCAAATCCATAATCTTATCATCAGCTCCAAACCTATCCAAAGGATCCTTGCCCCAGAACTCAGCAAACTTCTCTGGTCGCCATTTCCAGAACTTGGCAAACCTTTCCTCAAGCGTACCCTCCATGCAATCTGAGATGAACTTTCCAATCGATGTGATATGCTTGTATCCTGTACCACAATCACCTGAAGCAATGACAAGTGAAGGATGTCGAGGGTGATAAGTGATCAGAAACATTCTATCCTGGGTGTCGGCGCACCAGCAGATTCTACCATGAACCAGTGGACGATCTGCAAGCTGAGGCATGATGTCTTTCAGAAACTGCTTCATGCGTCGCTCAGCCTCGATTGGCACTTGATGCTTTGCGAAGGGGATGGACTGGGGATATTTGGAGCCTGGCTTTTCAACCCAGTTGCAGTAGCCAGGATGTTCATCACACATCTTGAGTTGATGAAGATCCTCATCGGGTTCCATAAAGAAGCCTTGGTTTACGTTGAAAAGAGGCGGGAGGTTCTTGTACAGCTTCGTTTCCTCTGGTGTCATCTGGACATGGCCCAGAGTCCACGCTGTAGGTCGGATCTGGTTCTCAAAATCGAGGAAGAACTCTGCTGAAGCACCAGCTGACAAAATCGTTCGGTCCGCTCTGTGTTCTTTTCCATCTGCTGTTTTTGCACCTCGAACATCACCGTCTTCAAGGATCAGACTCTCAACTTTTCCTTCGGGAGAACCAGTGATGAATTTGACACCAAGCCTCTTGCTCTCTTCGAAAGCAGCTTTCATAGCCTTTCGAGCATGAACCCAACCTGAACCCGTGGGCTTGTAAAACCCCTTCCAGCCTGGAAAGTCGCCTGTCAGAATTCCATCTGGCATGGTCTTTCTGAAATCCTCTGCCGTGTTGAGAGGCGTGTACTGATCGATGTCGTCACCGATCTCATCTTCTATGAGTTGCTTGATAGACTTTGGTGTTGAGCCAGCTATAACAGATCCCGTATTGTGGCAGAATGGTTGGAATACAGGATCATGGAGCCAGCCTTGGGCCGCAGCATACGTGAGAGCTTTCCAGATTGAGTCCTCGTCGTCGCCTTTGCTATCAGCCGTGCCTGTTTTGTTAGTAAAGTATTTGAGTTCTATGTAATAGAGTATCTTACCAAGTCCACCTGCAAGCTTGTTTACATCATGGCCAGCTGAGATGGGCGATGGGATGTGATTGACATCGAGAACTGTGACATTGGTGTAGCCTCGACGGGCGAGATGGAGGGCTGTTGAGCATCCCCAAGTTCCGCCACCGACGATGAGAATTTGGGACTGTTTGGTGAGAGTTGAGGCCATGACAGTGATTGTAGGAATACAATGCTAGTGATACGATGGATAAAGAATGGGAATAATCAGCTCGAGCCATGAAAGATATAGGAATTGTCCAATACTATCGCCTCCATTGAAGGTCCAACCGAGATATGTCGTCGAAGGTCCAGCCGAATCACAGATTCACACTGTACATCTGATTGGCCCATCCCCGGATCTAAACCGGTTTGATCGCCCATTCGCTATCATCAGGTGATAGCCCCATCAAGCATCGGCTCCTCCTCCAAAACTCCCCCCGCTTTTCCACTCTCCCCATCAGACGATCAACCACTCACTCTCATAAGCAAAATAATCCTCCTCCATCTCCCGGCACTTTTGCTCCGTGTCCCATCTCCCCCCAATGCCGCGCCGCCGTCCCCCCGGCAAAACCGGCCCCGTCCAGAGA
>JAAOAG010000600.1:0-21029 GCA_013186755.1 Fusarium begoniae | reverse complement strand
AAATAGGCTTTATAACATTCCTCAAGATTATTATATCCTTAAAGGATTAGTATTCTAATTATATTAAAATCTCTAGTAAAAACTACATTAAGGTTGCCCTGTTTAGTTATAAAGCATTTCTAATAATATATATAACTTTGCTAAAAAGCTAGAGTACTTAGTGCCCAAGCTGCTTCTGTTTCAAGGCTAACCTTGGAGTCAAGAGACCTTGGTTATTTCTAATGAGACTAAATAAAGAAAAGCAAAACAGCTAGGGAGAACCAAATGAAAGCCATACGCGCACTATAAGCTGATGCACACTTCAGGGCTCCAGAATCAGAGTCCTCTTTATGCTCCTCGACCCACTCCACAGCCGTTTCATATTCTGGCCACGGTCTTTTCTCCTCGTCACTCTTACTATACTCCGCTCCAAATTCCCGGACAAAGCTGATTTCACCGTCGTATACCGCCGTACTTGCATTAGCCCCTCTGCTGAGTATCTTGTAGCCGCAGGCCACAACCACCTCCCCATCCCAGTCCTCATCGTCACCTTTACAGTCTTTGAGAACACCATTGAAACATTGCAATTCAGGTACAAATGTCCAGTAACCAGTCGTTCCATTTCCCGCTGTATCGTGCGTGTTGGTGAATGGAATCACGAGGGTTCTGTTCAAATTCACCCTCTGTGCTGTGGCTGGATCTGCAGCATCTCGCACAATCTCTAGAATAGCTGCCTTGTCTGAGATGGTGGCATTAATGGTTGAGTTGACGATGATGCCCATTTTGTATGGATCGTTGTTGCATTGATTCAGGGGAGAACCATCTTCTCGGGCTTTTTCTGTGGTGCAGTTTATATATGCTGATACGCGGACTTGTCTTCCGGCGGCGCTGTGTCCCTTCTTATCCATGATTTCAAAAGACTCGCAGCCGCGCTTGACCAACGACATAGATGCCGTTGGAAACAGCAAGAGGAGAGAAATGAACAAAAAAAACATCGTCATTTTGATTGAGGAGAACACGTATGCCCTTCGTAGATTTTCGGTTGGTTTCCAGGTATCGGGCAGGCCTTTTATAATTGCCCCTGGATTGCATATGGCCCCCAAAGTGCCGTATCACAATTACCCGGAGCTCAGGATTCTATGACGTTGGCTAAGGATGAAAATGCAGCTCAAACAGGAAGAGATACCTTCAATCAGTCTATAATAACAACCAACACCGTAACAGGATTATGGAAATGATCATCCGGAAAGCATTGATGTGCTGGCTTTTCACCTGCCGGGAAGTCTTTATAGGTCTGGGTTTACAGGACGATGCGTCACTCTGCATGTACTCTGATAATGGAGCTTCGGAATATACCCCACTATGTCAGCAATAAATCGCCGATCGCATGTCATCCTGTCAGAGAAGTCTACTGGCTGTCGATCCCTACTTCGTATATTCGCCTGTTTTCGTTCTGCTACAGTGGGGGATTATCTTCACCTACAATTGCTTGCTAGCAGTACGTAACAACATCAAGATGGCTTTGGATATGTCCACGTTATAAAATGAAACCGATGGGCTTATCCTAGGACCCCGAGACTAATGATTCAAAGGTCCTTGGTGCCGAGCATTCGAAAGAACTGCGAATCCGCGCGCAACGGGTTAATGGGCCGTTGAGGAGGATTAAGTCGTTATAGAGACGATTGCTCATTAAGGAGCGAGAATGGTTTATAAGAGAAAAAGAAGCATCTATGAATTACTTATAGCGTGAAGTACCGAGCTGGCTGTTGAGAAGAAGCTGTCAAGTTTGACGGCGGATTGTTCTGGTCTAGCTCACATTCCTCATCGTACGCAATGGCGTTATGGTGCTGTGGAACTTACTCACTGTTCTCTAAAAAGCCTAAACCTGGCAAATATGGCGTGAAATTAGTGCTCACGCTCTCTATAATATCTATTAGCTATTCTCTCTTGCAGTGTAGTTATTGACAGGTTGGGCCGAGAATGATGGAACAGGGTCTATGTCTCCCCATAAGGAGACTATATGTAAGGGCGATATGAAGATAAAGTTAGGATAAACGTAGTTTATCTTAATTCATAGTAATGTTTCTCTATCTACCTAAATACCAATAATAAGTTTGCGCATGTATGCATTGGCATGAACTGGTAAAGTCGTGTGGCCTCAATAAATGGCATTACTTTAGTAAACAATTCAATACCGCGATACCAACTTATCCCATATAATTAAATAATAATCCCATATGACAGACATATCGAAATGCAAATTGGCAGTATTTGTCTCATGGCGGGGTGGAGAAGACAGGGTTCTTATCGTTTGATCTGCACGTTGTAACCTTGCTGAGTTGTCAGTTCCATTGCTTTGGTCGTCTCTCGATTTGCGCTCAAACTTCTGAACCGCCCCAGAATTACCAAGACATATCCGCAAAATGACAGAGACTTCAAAGGAGGCAGCTTTCTCTCCGAAAGCGCCCGTTGCATCGTCACCTCCAGCGGAGGAACCGCATGCACCAACGGAGCAGACCCCTGCTGAGCAAAACACCGCAGAGAACCCCGCCGAGCCTGCTGAAGATTTCCATAACCCTGGTCATTGGGCTACCTTGAATGAGGGCGTATGTAGAATCACGTTCTCTTGGCCACAGCTATTGACATTATGTAGGATGCGCCAGGAGACGATGATGCTGATTCAGCGGTCGGAGATGATGTTGCTAGTTCGACTGAGTCAATTTCTTCGAGCATTCTTCACTACCGCACCATTCATGGGAGGACGTATCACTCTGAGCGGGGAAATGCTGAGTATTGGTATGGGAGCCCTCAAGTGTAAGCCTTGGAGCTGACGTGGTTTAGGACACCGAACGATGAGCACCATAACGAATCTATGGATATCAAGTGAGCCAAATGTTGCAGGAGGCAATGTTCAAGACCCCAAGCTGATGAATAACAGTCATCACCTCCTATCTCTGTCGCTGGAGGGGAAGCTCCATCTAGCTCCTCTGAAGGATGACATTCAGGTTCGTGCACTGTCCTTGGGTATTGACAGCATATCTCTGACAAAACATTCAGAAAGTCTTGGACATTGGAACGGGAACCGGTATGTTATTCAGAATCTTGCCAAGCGCGCGAGGCTAACTCAGGCAACAGGTATTTGGGCCATGTAAGATGTCTTGACATATTTAGGCCTTTGTATTTTACTGACCCTGCCGCAGCGATTTCGCGGATGAGTATCCCAATGCTGAAGTGATCGGAACGGATATCTCTCCCATCCAACCTGACTGGGTCCCACCCAATCTGAAATTGTGAGTAGCCTGTGAGAGCCGATGATACGAGGTGTTCTGACAAGAGCAGCGAAATCGAAGACTGTACGCAAGAGTGGACTTACGACCCCAACTCGTTCGATTACGTGCACATGCGCTATATGTACGGAAGTATCAGCGACTGGTCCGCCCTATTTAAAGAGGCATTCCGCGTTTGCAAGCCCGGCGGTTGGGTCGAGAGCTACGAAGCATCCCCTAGAATGGAAAGTGACGATGGCACTGTAACTGAGACCTGTGCTATCAACGAATGGGGCAAGTTTTTTATCGAAGGCGGGAAAAAGCTAAACCGCACTTTTGAGATCATCGATAAAGATCTACAGCAGAAGGGGATGGAGGAAGCAGGCTTTGTCGAAGTTAAAGTTTGGGACTTTAAGGTATACTTCATCACTCTTTTCTTCGTATTAGTGACTGACTTGGATCGTTCAAGGCACCTATTGGAGGATGGCCCCAGGACCCTCGGCTCAAGCAAATTGGACAGTTTGCTCAGGCCGCGCTTGAACAGGACTACGAGGGTTATGTTCTGTATATGGCTAACATGGTTCTTGGATGGACTAAGGAGGAAGTTTCTGTGTATTGCGCTCGATTGCGACGCGAGATTCGATCTGGAAAGTTCCATCCTTTCTATCGCCAGCGGGTTGTTTACGCAAGGAAGCCTGAATAGATACAAAGGCGCATGATGAGAGACTCTCCATTCTTAGATAAGAGATGTGAATTAATTGAGAGTTTGGCAGCTGCGCTTTCACACTGTCTCTGAAGAGTATTCAAGAATATCCAGAAATTTGATTGGTATTGCCACAGGCTGCATGATCCTTCACTCATGCCATTGAACCATGACGGAATTTGATCGCATCATGATGCAACATCTTTGACATGTGCAAGCGCCAATTCAATTCACAAGCTTTCCAAAAGATATATTAGCCTCGGGATCTGTGATAGTCTTGGCTTGCGTGTTCTTATCATTGAAGTAACCGATATTCGTGGCCAGATCAAATCGCGAGCTTTATCATATGACCTGGCGTTGTCAACTGCTTCGGCCAACCCTACAGCACTTGTTTTTTTTTTTTTTTTTTTTTAATATCACAGTGGACCCCCATTTTTTTGTCGTGTTGGGAGACCCTCAACAAAACGAAAAAGCACGAGCCTCTGAATCAGCAGAGGAATGGGATACCCTAGACTCGGCCGTCACATGGACTGTTCAGCATCAATACGATACACAGCCATCACAAGCTTTGCATCGTCTTGGCAGGGTCCAAATGCGTGCTCCTCGCTCACTCCACGTGGTGATGTTGCCTTATCAGGTAGTAAAGGCGAAGAACTGCCAGACCAGACCAGACTGGCGGTGCGTGACATGACAAGGAATCACTTGTCTTGGGGATTACGACGGCAGAAAAAAGACCACTATTTCCAATTGCGGTAATAAGTGGAATGATCGCCAAGATTACGTCGCAGGTACAGGCCCGATACCGCGGTCCTTGCTGACAGAAGGCGGTGGCAGAATCTTACGGCAGAATTGATCTAATTTTATTCCCTTATTCAGGTGTTGAGTGCCGAAGATCGGTGACCAAGTGATTGAGAGCAGGTGATGGAGCAGGCTTAAGCTTAAGTTTATCGTCAGATACAGTAATCCCGAGACTCCATTGTTGGCCGAGTCTGCGAGCCAGGCTGAGTCACTGAGTCAACCGCGGCTTGGATCGGCGAAATTGACCTCTGAAGCCACTGAATCAATCACAAGGCAAGGATTTCCACTGCCGCCCACTGCGTCATGTCACCATAATCAGCACTGACAAGGGTGCGTGGATCCTGCTGACCTAATACCCTCCGCTCACCAGCACCTCACCCCTTTTCCCCATTCAGTCACCTCGACTTTTTCACGATATCGATAAAATTCCAAGCTTCGCACTACGCTCCCACCAACACCCACCCAAACTCATTGCATAAAAAAAAAGTACATCATACGATTACATCATGCGCCAACCCATATCGACACAACTAGTCACCAATGGTGACGGAGAGGAATGGTGTACGTATGTCCGAATATTCTGGTTGAGATTGTACTAAGATTGAGTTAGATCTTCCCGACAAAATGCTCGCACGTGCGTTGAACCCATGCTGTAAAATAGCTGCGTACTAACAACACGTCTTCAGGACACCCCAGCAAGCCTCACATTGGCAGTGCGTTATATCCCAATCTGGAAATAATTACCGTGCTTACAATATCTAGGTTTGGAGGAATATCAGCAGATGCATCAGCTCTCCATCACGGAGCCTGAAGCTTTTTGGGGAAACCTGGCTCGTGAGCTTCTTACATGGGATCACGACTTTCACACCGTCAAGAGCGGCTCGCTAGTCGAGGGCAACCCATCTTGGTTCCTTGGCGGAAAGCTGAATGCTTCGTTTAACTGCGTTGATCGCCATGCCCTCAAGGATCCCAACAGGGTTGCTATCATCCACGAAACTGACGATGGAAACGGCGGTCGCTCTATCACCTACGGCGAGCTGCTTAAGCAAGTCAGCAAGGTCTCCTGGGCTCTCAAGGACCTTGGCGTGCGAAAGGGTGACACGGTCGCTATTTACATGCCCATGGTTCCTGAAGCTCTTGTTGCCATCCTTGCTTGCACCCGTATCGGCGCTGTTCACTCTGTTGTTTTTGCTGGTTTCTCAGCTGGTTCGCTGCGAGATCGCGTCGTCAATGCCAAGAGCAAAGTCGTCATCACTGCTGATGAGAGTCAGCGCGGTGGTCGAACAATCGGTATCAAGAAAATTGTAGATGAAGCGTTGAGCCCACTTGAGGGTGTCCAGACTCTTGTTTTCAAGAGAACTGGTGCAAAGGTCGCGTGGATTGAGGGACGGGATCATTGGTGGCATGAACAGACTGCCAAGTGGCCTAGCTACATCCCTCCTGAGGCCATGGACGCTGAGGATCCTCTGTTTTTGCTGTATACTTCTGGATCAACGGGCAAGCCAAAGGGTATTTTGCATACGACTGGTGGTTTCCTGGTTGGGGCTGCTGCGACGGGAAAGTATGTGTTTGACATTCATGAGAACGATCGATACTTCTGCGCTGGCGACGTTGGCTGGATCACTGGTCACACATATGTGGTCTACGCTCCGCTCCTTTTGGGTGTCTCTACAGTTGTCTTTGAAGGAACGCCGACGTTCCCTGATGTTTCTCGTTTCTGGGATATCATTGCGAACCATCAGATCACCCACTTCTATGTCGCTCCCACGGCTCTTCGCTTGTTGAAGAGAGCTGGATCTGACCCCGTCAACCATGATACTAGCAGCCTGCGAGTTCTGGGCTCAGTCGGTGAGCCTATCGCTCCAGAGATTTGGAAATGGTACTACGATGTCATTGGAAAGGGAGAATGTCATATCGTTGATGTAAGTTGATTATGAAAGGCTTCGAAGAACTAAACTGACTGGAATAGACGTACTGGCAAACTGAGACTGGCTCTCACGCCGTCACCCCTCTCGCAGGTGTCACACCCACCAAGCCTGGATCCGCTTGCCTGCCATTTTTTGGTATTGACACAGTTTTGATCGATCCTGTTTCTGGCGCTGAGATCCACGGCAACGGAGTCGAAGGCGTTCTTGCTTTCAAGACTTCATGGCCTAGCATGGCTCGAACTGTGTACGGCGATCACCAAAGATTCGAGGAGACATATCTCAAGGTGTATCCTGGATACTACGTGAGTTTTCAACCGAGCTGAGTCCGTTGAGTAATGGCTGATCATTTTGTAGTTTACTGGTGATGGAGCTGCCCGCGACCAAGACGGCTTCTACTGGATCCGCGGCCGTGTCGACGACGTAATCAACGTCAGCGGCCACCGCCTCTCAACCGCTGAAATCGAAGCTGCAATGGTCGAGCACGCCGCCGTCGCTGAATCCGCTGTCGTAGGTGTCTCCGACGAAGTAACAGGCCAATCCGTCATCGCCTTCGTCTGTCTGAAAGAAGCATTCCGAACCTCTGAGGAGGAAGTCCACGCCGAGCTCAGACTGCAGGTCCGCAACAATATTGGCCCCTTTGCGGCGCCTAAGAAGATTTTCATGGTCGTTGATCTGCCCAAGACTCGGTCTGGAAAGATCATGCGTCGTGTTTTGAGGAAGGTGGTTATGGGTGAGCAGGACCAACTGGGGGATATCACTACGCTTTCGGATCCTTCTGTTGTTGAGAAGATTATTGGCGTTGTGCATAAGAGCGGTTAATGGGTGGTGATGAAATGAGGGAAGAGGTTTTGGTTAAAATGTTTCTTGGATGGGTCATGATTAGAGCATTTCTCTCAACCCACTGTCTTTAAAACTTTTATAATAATTCAAGATAATTGGCTTGCAATTATCCAATCAGCTGTATCATCTATCTCAATATCCTCATCCAAGTCAAGAGTATAGCCAGAGAAGTACCTGCCCACGTCCAAAGCATGATCGTAACAAGTGACTAGTAGTTTGAATACTGGATACCGGCCCCGATGTGCAAGCTGCACAAGTTTCTTCACTGCCGTCTCAGTTTCTTCTCCCAGCCTGGAAGTCTCATAGACCGAGATCTCATCGATAATGCAGAGTACAACACCACACCGCGGTATTTGATCCACAACGCGTTTGAACACTGTGCAGAGGGTATGGAGTTCTAAGAGTTCTAGCTTTCGCCACTTGGAATCGGAGATGAAGGAAAGATCAACTGCTAGACCTTTCTGTATCATTTGACAGATTAACTGGCCTGTGATACCTGCCATGATACCAACTGCTGACGCCAGAGGGTCATTGGGGTGGGAAGGTTGATGTTTAGAACAGAAATACTTGAGAATGAAAACAGGAGCAGACTCAGTGAGCCCCGTATTTGACATACGTGCCAGTTCAGCCATAACGACACTGAAAGGAGATACACCCTCTTTGGCCGAGAGATCTCCGCGACCGTTGACAAGTAGACGCGTTGAGGTCTGAGTTTCCCTCATAAAGGATTGGAATCTGTCGTGGCGGAGCATAGCTGTTACTCTCGCCCTTACGTTCTCATTTACTTGATAGTTGAACGAAACAATAGAAGAAATGTCTCGACTCAAAGCTTCTGGGTTGTAGTTAAGACACCGGAGAAGTCGCTGTTTTGCACGCTCCATATCTGCTTTAGACAGGACTGGCTGTTGTGACGGGCTTTGTATAACGGTAGGAGTTGTGCTTCGGCTGATGTCTTGGTCTTGCCAGGATAAACGATCCACGTTTAGGAGATCGTAGCTAGAAACTTTAAGTCGGCTGGGGTCGCTCTCCGGAGCAGAAGTTCCTGAACTCAGGTTAATTCAGCACATATTCATAGACAGCTGAGCCTGCCGTGAACCGTTGCTCGTGGGTAGAGATACCTGAATCAGCCGCTTGGAACTTAGGGTTTGTTAACAAAAACGCCATCAGTCGGTGAAAGACTTTCTGCGTCTGTTCAGTCTTCTCATAGACCTTCATGACCATACGTGCTTGACACTGCGATGCCTCGTCATTCACAGCCTGAGCACACGCCTTGATGACCTCAACACTTTGGAACAGCTGTTCTTTGTATTCACCCTGCTGCAGAAGGCTGCCAATGAACTTCTCTACAGACAGTCAGTGACAGAAAGCCGGAATTGATGTGATGACCTACTTGGCTTGCCATCAAGGAAGAACTGCATGATCTGGTGGAGCAGGGTTAGGATAGCTCGAAAAAGCTCGATTGTGCGCTGTTCAAGGAACTGATCGCGCATCTGTCTGTACATGTCGACGTATCTCTTTGCACGCTCCATGATTATTGGTATCTCCGATATTGCTTCATAAACGCTCTCCTCGACCTTGGTGTACCTCCCGGCAGCCTATCTAGTGTTAGTCAGATCTCAGACGAGAGAAGCAACCTACCCCAATGATAAGCTTGAACGCTCCGCAGATACTAGATACATTGTTAATAATCTTTAGAATGCTATATACTCCAGGATGTACCTTGACCATTAATCGCCTGTAGGCAAAAGTGCCAACCACTTTTCAAGAGCTTCCGAGTGCCGCCCAACCTTATCAACAAAGACCATGATTTTGTTTTGCTTGTTTGGTCTGTTCTTCCATAGTTGAGCTGTTTTCTCTACTTCTCCCAGAACCACTTTCCAGTTGCACTGGCGTAGATCGACCTTGGTACTATATTTCTGGCTTGTTTTATTTTGCTCGAGCTTCTTCTGAACTTGCTCCATCAATTGGAAGAGGGCTTCTATCTCTTCTTGTATTTCCTTCCACTTGGTAGCACTGCCATCAGTGACGTTAGCAGACGTTAACGTTAGTATGTGAGATGTTACCTCTCCTCCTGCTCTTGGCGAGCCTCTTCCAAGGATACAAAGCCATTTGCACGTTCACTGAACACAGGTAGCGGCTGGCCTGGCAGAGCAATGTTTTTTTTCAATGCAACTGGCGGCATCGTTTGGTGAATGCCGATCGCGGGCGCTTAAAAACAGTTCCCTCTGAGGGTCTTGCATCGTGCTTGGTGTTTCAGACGCGTTATTTGCAGTCGAGACATGGAAGAAAAGATGCCGACTAGCAGATAAGGCCGTTGCGCCGGACTTGCTTGCCAATGATCCGAAATGGTAAACATTGAGAGGGGAGCCTGATATGGATAGAGATGAGTTTTATGAGTATATGAGGTGGAAAAAGAAAAGGTCAGAGCTTAAGTAATATATAGCTTGAAAATGGTTCTTTTAATAAAATAATCAAAATACTTATATTGCCTTCCAGGTATATTGTAAATCAGGGCTTGTACTTGATAGATCTTGTAGTGGTTAATGGGTAGTGATAAGATGGAGGAAGGGAAGGGATTATAGTTAAAACGTGTCTTGGACAAAACATAATTAAAGTATTACTCTCAAGCCACTGTCTTTATCAAGTTGTAATAATCAAATAGAACATGATGCTACATACTATGGGCCACTTGTCAATGTATTGTACTCTTGATCTCAATATTATGTCCACAGTGTGCTTCTGCAGGTCTTAGAAAAGATAGAGAATCAGTCTTTGGGTTATTGTTGTCTATATAAGACTCTTGCTATCTAGCCATGGAGCAACGACAAAATCCAACCCTTGCCTCAACCAAGGCTCATCAATGGTGGCCTTAAAGTCAAACCCATGGTCTCCAGGTCTGATGGCCAAATGAATCTGAGTACTTGGGTCAAACCGCTGCAGGTAGTCTACCAGCTTCTGAGTCCCATCAACAGGCACTGCAGTATCCCCCTCGCCGTGGAGCAGAAATAGAGGCGGAAACAACGATTTCTCATAGTTTACAGAAGTCAAGGCCACCTTCTTGATTCGATCGAGGATGAACAAGTCAGGGTCCTCACCGAGAAGTTCCAGATACCGGCCGTTATGCACAACTGCCATGGCTGAGTCAAGTCTCACAGGCGGGTCTGCCTCGGTGATTGTAGGGTTCACAGCGGTGATGGAAAGGAACTTGTTGACATCTTCGTTGAGATAGTTTGGCACACCAACGATTGACTTCGCATAGGACTCGGTGAAGTGAGCCGCTTTCATATCGACCATTGGGTAGAGGGCTATAATCGCCTTGGGTCTCACAAAGCCTGACAGCACAGACTGTAGAGCCAGATATCCGCCTGCAGCCAGATGATTCAGTCAGTGAATGGTGCACGAGTTGGCATTATATGATTCGAGCTTACCGGCACTTTCACCGACGACAAGTGTCCTGATAAGGTTTAATTGAAGCTTTTGTTGGCCAATTTCTGTGAGATGACGAGAAGGTCCTCCAGAGTGCACCCAATTCCAAAAGTTTCCCATGTCATGGATGATATCCCGACCCTTCACCTCAGGCAGAAGCCTGTAGTTGGGACTGATGATAATGGCATCTTGCTCCTCTGCAAAGTCAAGAACCCACTTGGAGAACCAAGCAGGAAACAAACTTGAACCAGTGATCTGATAAAGAAGTCAGCTCAATGTTCAGTGCTGAAATGAGGCTGACATACCAGGAAGCCGCCGTGGATTCTGACGATGACTGGTGGGTTCTGGCTTTTGAGGCGACGAGGAATTAAAATATCAACACCGATGTGTATCCCTGCAGACTCATAATATGTTCGAGTGATGGTGAAGGGATCGAATATGTCGCTCTTGACACTGTGCAGAACGTCGATGAGGGCGTTGAAATGAGCGTCACGCTCTTCAGACTGAGAGGCCATAATGTCACTGAGTCAGATCATGGTACGACCTCCAATTGACGGACAGTTCAACCGTCTTGGCTATGTAGTATGAGAAGAAAGTGAAAGCGGTAAACGGCGCTTGATTGAGTCTCTTAAGTGCTGTTTAAGGTAATAGCTAAGTGCTAAATTAGGTTAGTTTAGGAGATACCACCACTAACCGCAACCCCGCTTTGTGACTATTATATAAAGCATAAATTAGTTACAATAAGCATTCTGGCTTCGATTAAAAGAGCTTCGTTTTCTTGAGGTAGGTTAGCGGTCCGTTTAACATTACTAAGCCAGAGGAGGAAAGAAATCTTAGGACCTTGATCCTAAAAGTAAAAAGATTTAGGTAATTTAGGATAAGTTTAGGATATCTTTTACGAAGTTTATTTTTAATACCCTATATTTAGGTCTGTATTTTCTTGCCCGAGGTGAAGCTACCTAAATCGCGCAGTGGGCTCAATCAGACTAAACAAAGAGGACTGGGCTGTTCACGGCGCAACGAAATGCGTATCAAAACGAAGTAAGTAATTAACGTTGTCGTCTCCGCAAAACAAAAAGCCACTTGATAGCTTTCCCAATTCCCTGCAGAATTTCGCGAAAAGATAGCGCTTGTAACACTGCACCTCCTGCGGATGTCTGTGGTTTAGCAGACCACTTGGTTCCCTCAGACCAGATTGAGTCGTAGTGAGAGTCTTCGGTGTTTAGCCCCTGATATCTGCCTTCTAACTGATCTGTTGGTGCAAGCACTTCTGAACCGTCGTTGCTGTGAATCTGGCTGTTCTGGTATGGACGATACGGGAAGGCATAGAGGTGCAGAACGGACACGAATATCATCTCGATACATAGAAGTGTATTGGGGAGACCGACCGCCCAAGATGGGTAGGAAATATATGCAGTAGGCTTCACAGGCCCGCCTGGCTTGGTGACAAAATTGAAAATGAACTATAAGAGATAAACAATTAGTATTGTTCTGCTGCAAAGGGCTAATCATTGCAAGGGAACATGTGAAACATACTGATTGTATGTAAAATACCATGATAACGAGCTTGATAGCCAGAAACTTCAACATGGGTTGATGTTCAGCGATTTGGTGACGGACCTCCTTGTAAAACTGTAGCAGGCACATCATGGCTGAAACCAGGGATATGATCTCAATCACCATTACCTATAAGCTTTAGTATTATGAGTCAAGAAGTCCAAGGGCTCTTACCCAGATCTTAGCGTGAGAAGCTCTGGTTGACTCTTTGCAATATACGTCTGCAGCTTCAGTGATGCATTTGACCAGCGCTCCGAGAAATTTGACAACGCAAAACTGCAGCACACCAACACAAATGATCTAAACAGAGAGCGATTAATAAGTTTCAAAACGGCAATGGTTATATGCACAATAATATGCACAACTCACGTTGAACCATCTATGGCCATTTAATGCCTTCCCTGTCCTATTACCAAAACAGTAGGCAACTAGACGAATAGGAGGTATCCAGGGCTTAGGTTGAAGTTCGGCAAGGTCAGCCTGCAAGGTAGCCTGGTTGACGTGCAGAAGCTGACAAAGAAGTAGGAAAAAGGCGGCAATAACAAGCGATTCGTAGAACTCGTAGGTAGTGGCGATGTAAATGTGCTGACGGTAGAAGATTATACTAAAGACGCATGCGATGGAATATACAGGCACCATAAAGAGTATTCGAATCACTCTGAAAGAGGTTGGAGGTCAGTAACGGCTAACAAAATTGTGTTGCATCAGAACCCACTGTCTCTGCTGTGAAGGCTTGGTAAAACTTCGTGCATGCTTGTATATCAGGTAGGCCGAGACCAGACAAGCCACGAGACAAGATAACGCAGCAATAAGAATTAGAAGACCATGAGTCGTCAATCCGATGCTCAAGTCCTTTTCATCGACTAAAAGAAGTTAGAGGGTTGACTTCTCGCTATAGTGAATTGAGACACACTATCAATATCGAGTGGATGCTCTTTGCATTTCGCCATGATCGGTTGAACTCGCTTAGAGGGTGATTGGGAGAAAATTGACCGGATAAGATGCAGATGGAGGGTAATAAGACTGTTCGGTTACTTTATGCCTGAAATGTAGAAACGCTGCAGAGCCAAGCTTATATAATGATGTGATGGTCGGACTACTCAATAATGCATCAAAACAAATACTTGAAACGCCCGCTGTGCTCAGACGTGCACTGCCGCGCGGCAGACCGCAGTCTTACGGCAGTTGAACTTGTGCCCTAGATTGTTTGGAGAAATCTACGATATGCTTAAACATCCGTCGCATCCGCTAGGTTACTCGTAACTATGATTTGCCTTGTGCCTTGTAGTACAGCCCGAGCTCCATCTAGCGGGGAAAGTTGATTGGTCATGAATACGAGACCCTTGTCTCTGAAAAACGCACGATCCTGGTGCAATAAGTACAAGAGTCTTTTAAGGCCGTATTTAGGGTTTACTGTGTAAGTGTATCTATAGTAATCGACACAAAAATGCCGGTCATGACGTAGATAACATGACTCGGAGATATTTCTTGCGAGCATCGTAGACCATTCAGCCTTGTCTAACGCTTTTAGTTGATGAGCTCTGGGAGCCACTAGTGAATCGGGCATTTATAAATGCCGACGGGTCACGGTAATAAACAAGTTGCGACACCCCGTTATGGCTGTGCTTCGTATAGACTCACCTGTGATTGGTGACAATGCTACGTGTCAACCTTCCTCGGCAAGTACACGATCTCCAACTTGTCGTTCATCAGACATTTCCCGAGGGATCTATATTGATGCCTCAAACTATAAGAGAAGCGTTGTTCATTGTCTTTCACACAGTTCATCGCACGACTATCGACTCCTACATACACCATCTTCTTTGAAACCGCGGACAGAAACATGCTTCCTCGTATCTTTGGCGTGCTTGCATCGCTAGCAGCATCTGTTGTCTCAGCCAAGACGAAGCCAAACATCATCTTAGTTTTGGTGGATGATCAAGATGTGCATATGGAATCTCTTAAGCACATGCCCCTGTTAAAGAAGCAGATGGCAGACGAGGGAACTCTGTATACAAGTCATTATTGGTACGTCAGGACGGAAGTGTTCTAACAGTTGGGCTGACACAAAACCAGTACCACAGCCATTTGCTGCCCAGCTCGTGTTAGCATTCTCACTGGGAGACTTTCACACAATACCAATGTGACCGACGTCATTGCACCATATGGTAAGTCGTTCACTACTAGATTACAATTCTTCCTTGATGGTAACTGGAAGTAGGCGGATATCCCAAGTTCATCAGTGAGGGATTGAACAGCAACTACCTGCCCATCTGGCTCCAAGAAGCTGGATACAATACCTATTATACCGGCAAGCTTTTCAACGCACACACTGTTGAAAACTATGATAAGCCTCATGCCGCCGGCTGGACCTCTTCTGATTTCCTTCTCGACCCTTTTACGTATAGCTACTGGAACGCTACGTGGCAAAAGGACCAGGGCGCTCCTGTCAGTCGTGAGGGAACTTACAATACTGATGACCTGTCCGATAAGACCATCAACTACATTCGGGAGGCGCATGCTGCTGGCAAGCCATTCTTCATCGGCAGTGCCCCCATTGCTCCCCATAGCGAAGTCGTCACCCGTCCAGATACATACAACGGGACCATCTCTCCAACAGACCCCAGCATTCAACCTCTCATCCTGCCCCCGCAACCTGCTAAGCGCCACGCCGACATGTTCCGCGATCTCAAGGTCCCCAGGACGCCCAACTTCAACCCAAAAGAGGTAAGGAAGACCGCGATTCCATTAGTCATACGTGCTAACATGAAGACAAGCCGAATGGTGTGAGCTGGGTAGCACAACGCCCTCGCCTGAACCAGACTTATATAGACTACGGCGACAATTTCTTTCGCTTGCGTCTGGAGTCTCTGCAGGCTGTTGATGAAATGGTCGACAGAATTGTCAAAGAGCTCGAGTCTCTCGACATTATGGATAACACCTATATCATCTACACTAGCGATAATGGCTATCACATCAGCCAGCATCGCCTTCCGCCTGGAAAACAGTGTGGATTTGAGGAAGATATCAATGTTCCGCTTCTGATTCGTGGGCCAGGAGTTCCCAAGAGTGTAGTCAGTGATGCCATGACAAGCCACACCGATCTTGCACCATCCATCTTTCGTATGGCGGGCGTCAAGCCACGGCCTGAGTTTGACGGTCTCGCGGTCCCACTTACTGGCGATGAACTTGAACGAGCCACTCAGAGGCGTGCTGAACACGTTGGTATTGAGTTCTGGGGTCTGGCAGCTGATGAGGGAATCGATAGTAAGTTAAAGTCGAAGGGCTGGCCTTTATTTCGCTTAATTCGGAAGAGATGTTGACAGACTCTATTACAGGCGTGATTATGAGTGATTTGAACACGTACAAGGGAATTCGTCTGCACAGTAAAGACTACAACCTTTATTACGCGGTCCATTGCACGAACGAGCATGAGCTTTATGACATGACAGTAGGTATCCTTTGTCTGCTTCCACTAAGATGCCTGCTCTAACTATAACTCTGCAGGTCGACCCTTATCAAATCAATAATCTTCTCCCTTCTGGAAAGAACGGCACTGGTATGCCAATTGCATCATACGCCGAGTCCAATGTCAAGATCAACAAGAAGCCGCTCCTCAGTATTGTGAGTCGTCTGGATGCTCTTCTCATGGTAATGAAGAGTTGTAAGGGTGAGACTTGCATTAATCCATGGAAGGTTCTCCATCCGGATGGTGATGTCAACTCATTGAAGGATGCATTGAAGAACAAGTACGACAGTTTCTACCTCCAAACTGCAGAGAAGAATTCTGTCAGCTTTAATATGTGTATGTCAGGCTACGTTGTAACTGCTGAGGGTCCTCAGGATCCCTCCATTTATCAAGGCTACTGATTGCAGACTTGGATGGACTCGTATAGGATCAAGCCGACGAGGGATTCATGTATCATTACTCTTCTATTCGTTCATTCTGAGAACTCCCTTTTGGTGTTTCTTTTTTCTTTATACCAGTGCACAGGAATTGATTAGTTTCTGCGTTTGTTCTGTACAAGAGCGGGCATCTTCCTATTTGCGAGACTCAAAAGACTGATCAACTCGCTTAGCAAACATCTCAGTAATAAACATCGTTCTGTGCACATGGCTGGAAGGGTCTTGAATGATATATACTTCAGAGCTTAGGCAGAGACTGTATACTATTATGGGGTCGAAGGCTCCTCTGACGAAAGATTTACATAACGTAACATAGCATAGTGGTCTAGAGACGGGAGGGTGTCTACCCAAGATATTTGACAGTTTCAGGAAGAAAAGGGAGTAATCCGAAACAGGGGTAGCTGCGCATAGTGGGCTAAACTAGCGTAACGACATGTCCAAGCCTACAAGCTAAGAAAAACGAGGTCTCGTATTGTCGATCAATTAGAAAGGGGCTGATATAGACAACAGTCGCATCCCAGGGGCGCAGTGAATATGTTTTATGGATCCCCAGAGCTCGTTTCTGTGACGTTGTACAGTGGAATAGGGGGGCAAATGGATAGAACCCGCTACAACTAAGCTACCGAGAGACCCGATTGCTGGCAAGGTGCTCTTGAGCCTTAGAACCTTTCCTAAAGACGACCAATAGGGAGTCTGTCGATACGGCGGAGCCCATCATCGGTATACACAAACAGACCGACTTGATTTCAACTTCACATTCCGCAGCCATCATGTCACTGCGTCAAGTCTTCTGCGACGCCTCTGCCATATTCTCTGAGTGATTTCATCCTTCGAAAGAGCAGAGTTGAGGGAGTCCTTTCATGTTGACAAAACAGGCTATTATGCGAAAGATATATGTGAAATGCGATATCTAGAGCCTATTATTTCGTGCTTCTTCTTATGACATGATCTCAAGCTACCCTTAATAGAAAACAAGCTTTCACGACGACTATCCAGAAGGCTTCGCTGACACACCAGAAGGCTCAAGTTTAACGCCAGGGCCATGCCGTTCGAGAAAAGCTCGGGATGTCACGGTCTTATTGGCCGCTTCGTCCTTCGATAACGCCAATGTGTTGTCCCGCCCTCCATATTGCGTGCTTCCTCGATCCAAATCGGTAAGTGCAGTGATGGTTGCGTTATAGCTTGCCTCGTCGATTTGCCCACCCACATAACGCGCTTGGCCTTGCACGTTGACTCGCCTTGCGTAAACCAGATCCTTTACGGTTGAAACCGTGATACCGTACGCATTATCGGCCATAGTTATGTCTTCAAAGACGTTAGCGCGTTCCCTTGCCAGATCCTCGCCGGCATGAGCAACCACATTCATGCATTGATGAATGCTTTCTTTCGTCTCCTGTAGTTGTGCCAGTTCGTTGATGTCATCTTCAGAGAGGTCTGTTTTCAGTTTCATGGCATCCATCCTCTTATCGATTTCGCTTCCATGGCTTCTGAGACGTGACTCCAACGCGCTGATAGAACTCTTAGCAGAACTCAGACTACTTTTGATGTATTTATCTGCTGAAGGCTGTTTGGAGAACTGTGGGTTCTCGCTAGACGTTGATTCGAGTGCTTCGATATGCAGAGATAGCTCAGTGCAGATCTGGAGGCCCTTTCGAGTACTTTCTTTCTCTTCAAACAGAGCAAGCCAGTCGGTGCTGTCAGACTCGACGCTTTCAGCCGGAGGCGCCAGGCTACGTGCTCTCTCATCCAGCCGCTGCATGTGCTTTTGGAGATCGGCGGTTGTATCATCTATCATGTCTTTGTATTCTTCGATGACATTGCGCGTAACAGCGGTGATAGTTCTGTAGGAATAAAGTTGTTAGTTTATTCCATACATTGATCTCGATCGAGGAACCGCACATATTTGCATTGGCCAATGCTATATTAATAGTGGACTTATACCCAGCAAGCATATCCCTAAAGTCTGTGATGTCTCCCTTCAGATACTGCTGGCCAATCCAGTCTCGAAAACTTGGCCGAGTCCCATCAGAATGTTTTGTGCACCGAGCAATGAGCTTGCCATACTCCTCGCAAGTCTTTCCACAACGTAGCAAAGGTAATTCAAGAGACTCGAAACTGATGTCAGGGTAGTTTGTAACTGTCTCGAGGAGCGAGTGCAACACTCCAGTGAGATCACTCAGCTCATTTTTGAGTGCGCGCGCGTTGGCGTCCTGGGCTTTGTAACTGCGAACAGTCTTGTAAAGAACAGTGCTCGACTGAAAGGCGAACGTTACAAGGGCTAATACTCCAGAGGCAACACTAAGTCCGTCTGCCATTATCGCCGTGTCTTATAAGTGAGTATTGATGGTAGAGGGACGGAAATGAGCTTTGTCACAAGGGCATGCGGTCGCTTATTTAATGCCGCAGTCGCCATGCTGACTATAGAGTTACGGCCAATAAACAAGCAGCCATCTCACGAATGCGAGACTTAGACTAACCTACAAGGCGTTTATGCGTCGATGATCATTGGCCCGGATCCGGCCGGCCAACCCCCGCGTGGGGCTAGCAGGGTCCGGCCAAGACCAATATATTTCCAAAAATAGTAAATTAAATATTCCGCGCGTCTGTTCAAGACGCGACATTCAACAACGCTCGCTGATATGAGATCACGTCTTCATCGACTACCCTTAGGAATGAGGATTTGATTCAGTACGCCCGAGTTACATCTCCGATTGTATAGACATGTTAGTCGAGCGACACTTATGATGAGGTCCAGAAAGCAAAGATTCTTATCAAGAAAGCAAAGCGTCTTTACAAAAGGAACCTGATTATGTCTAGACTTGTAACGCCTTGTATATCTCCATCTCTACACGTTCCGAGCACTCCAGCACCAAAGCATCTTGAACCTCAAGTCAGCAAAGAACCTCCCCCAATTGATCTAATTGACTTACCGCCATATGGGAGTATCTGACTAGCAATAATGCCGCCGATATTGTTCTTGCGATCAGCGAACCAGAAGAGATTAGCCAAGCCTTCCCACGACGCTGAACCAGCCGCACGGCCGGTCGACTCGGGGAAGTGATTGATGGAAAATGATAAACCCCAGCCCTCGGTGTGATCATCTGGCATTGGGGTCAGGGGAGTTGGGTTTGCTAGTTCTGGTTTGGCGACGGGGACACTGATGTTGCTGAAGCGTGGTTTGTCGGGGATTTGATCGGTGAACATGTCTGATCCATAATGTCAGTCCAAGCTGAGTAGAATATCTAGCAAACAGAAATGAACTTACCGTTGACCGTCTCAGGTTTGAGAAGCCGAACTCCTGATTTCGCATCTATTCCATCGTTCAGCAGCAGTGATATGATTCCTGTAGTACAGTGAGCGAGACAAATAGCAGAAATAAGGGCGTCTGTACTTACGTCCAAACTCTGCTGGTCTTCCAAAACATCCATGACCGCCTGCACATGGAACCTTCTCGCCATCCCGGGCCAGAAGCGGATGTCGATAAAAGTGGTCTGTAGTACTCAGCTTGCCACTTGGGCTTCTGCGATGCATATACGCCAAATTCGACTTATCCTCTGCTGACGGATGAAAAGTGACATAGTCCATTCCCAGTGGCTGGAAGATCTTGTCTTTGAAGACTTCCTCGAGTGACTTATTGTATGTGCGTTCAATTATAACGCCAACCCAATCCATTGAGACGCCATATTGGAACGTCTCGCCAGGCTGATTCACTAGAGGCCGATTTGCTGTCTCAATTGCTTCTCCCGAGAAGTCATCGAAGCCAATTGGGCGACTAAATTCGGCCAGCTTCTCATCTTCAAAGGCATATCCAAAACCAGCTGGTCACTCGTCAGTGCTGATTTTTCGTCACGGAGAGATCCAAGTCGTACCTGTATGAGTGAGAAGCATCCGAAGAGTAATTCTCCTTACTTTCTCAACAAGCTCGAGTTTCCCGTCCTCATTCCGAGTCAATACCTTGACATCGCGTAGCTCGGGGCAAATGACTTCAACTTGATCCGCATCATCTAAGCGTAACTTCCCCTGCTCGACGAGTTGCATGCACGCGACTGATGTCGCCAGTTTTGTGAAAGATGCCATGAAGAAAATGGTCTCTTCTGACATGGGGCTCTCTGAGGTGACTCCCCTCAGGCCGGAGTAATGTTGAAAGATTGGCTCGCCATCGTTTCTGAACGCGGAGTAGACGAGACCTGGGATCTTGCTCTCGGTGCCCCCTGTCGTGTACTCGTCAATAATACCACGAAGCTTGGATTGGATATCCTGTGATATTACAGACATGTTTGAAGAGGTATAATCCGGAATAGTCTAGATCGGATGGTATCGGGTCTGGTGGCTCACGGGCTGTCAGTTGGCCGCAAACGCTCGGCTCTATAGTGTATAAGAAAAGCTTTGCTGATCTGGATCCAAGCGGATTGAAAAAAGCCCAAAGCAGTAGAATCGCGCCTTTGCCCGCTCTAGGAACGGAGGATGGTTTAACTCAAGGGGGGGGGCCAGAGTAGGGTGCGGGGATCAAGGAACAAGAATGGGGTTGAAGTTATTACCCAATTAGGAATAAAGTTGGATAACACGCGCGTTAAACAACAAAAACTAAGCACCATTTGCATACAAAGTAAACAGAATGTGTAAGTT
>JAAOAG010000599.1:0-16895 GCA_013186755.1 Fusarium begoniae | reverse complement strand
ATATTTTTTAATATTATAAGATTTAAATTCTACTTTAATCTTATCCTTTTATAAAAGGACCTCCTTATAAAGAAAGAAAGTATAATAAAATATAAAATTTAGGAATATCTTAAGTAATAGCTACCTCTTTTTATATTTAAAGGAATAACCTTTACTTATAATAATAATTTAACCTTTAAGGCTAAGATTATATAGTCCTGGCTTAAAATATAGGTAAGATTAAAAGGCATAATTCTTATAGACTAGCCTCTATATAGCCCTAATATAAACCCTATAAAAAATCTCTAAAAAATACTAAAAAAACATATCTATAAATATTATTCTAAACTTACTAGCTTTTCCTAATTAGATAAAGCTATTAATTATCTAATTAAGGTAATATAAGAAGTCTAGAATAAAATTAAACCTAAAGTATATAAAAACCTTATTAAATTAATACTTAAAAGACTTAATACTCTTTAAAAGGTAAGGGGCTAGTATATAAAGTATTAAGTAATATTTTTAAACTTACTAGTTAATTTCCTATAGATTAATATATATTATATCTAAATTAATAGTTATTTATATCTTTAATTACTATTCTAAGTTATTATAATCATTTTGTAGTATTAAGTTTACCCGGGGTATGTCGTTTCTTTTTCACCCCCACTGTAATTAATACCTATGTGCCTCGGAAAAGGACCCTGCTGCTAGTTACCATCCATACCAGCAACCTACCAACCTAACTTAGTACTACCTAAGTACTAAGGTATGTAACCGTACTGTACGTACAGGATGTCAGATGCCACACTCGCAGGATTTATCACTATTCGTACGGCGCATTCCTTCACGTGTTAGTATAGGTAGGCTAGTGACTATGGACGTCGACCGCCCGCCGCAATTTCATGTCGTATTTTCAACTGGACAGAGGAGACGAGACAGCTCTCAGCCACAGACACAGACACAGACACTGATTTCAGACATTCATGCGCTGAAGATTGAGGGTTTATTGATCGACTAAGAATCAGAGCCATTTGCCCTTTTTCTGTTACCCCCCGGTCCCGTCCTGTCCCTTCGATTCTTATCCGTAGCCCAAGGTACCTACCTACCTGTCGCTCTAATAAGACGGAACGTGTCTAGACTCGGCCTCGGGCTTGGATAGGCTTGCTGTTGGTCCCCCTCAAGTCGAGACACATCGCCAATCTTTTTGACAGCCCCAACATCAACGCTTTCTGTTTGGACTTGCCTCTGCCTTTTTCCCGTCCTGGGCCTGCGATGTGAGGTCCCAGATCACGCCTCACTATCTTCTCTCACCTAGACCCTGTGCTGCTTATCTTATTAGCAGTCCAACAACTAAGGTACCTATCTACACAATGGCGGGTCCCTTACGGCGAGGCCGTCTCTGGATTGGTGTGGCCTTCATCTGGATCTTGTGCTTTTGGTACTGGTCAAATTCGGACTCTGACTTCAAGTTGTTTGGTAATGGAGATCCTCTTGCCGGAAAGGGCGCCACAGCTTGGACGCGAAGATTACCTAAATACCCCATTCCCAAGGAGAAACTAGCTGCCTTGCCAAAGATCACCGGAGATGTCAAGGTCCCCAAGATTCAGGCTGCTGCTCCGGTCGAGAGCGCCGCGGCCAAGGAGCTGCGACTGTCGCGATTGGCGGCAGTCAAGAAGAGCTTCGAGCACAGCTGGAGCGGCTATTCCAACTATGCCTGGATGCACGACGAGGTGACCCCGTTGACTGGCAAGTCCAAGGACCCCTTTGGCGGTTGGGCTGCCACTCTGGTCGATGCCCTCGATACCCTTTGGATCATGGATATGAAGGACGAGTTCACAAAAGCTGTTGCCGCCGCAGACGGCATTGATTTCACCAGGAGTCCCATGGCAACTATCAACATTTTCGAGACCAACATTCGCTATCTTGGTGGATTCCTGTCTGCATATGAATTGAGCGGAAGAGCTCATCCTATCCTCTTGAAGAAGGCTATTGAACTGGGAGACCTGCTCATGTGCGCTTTTGATACACCGAACCATATGCCAGTTACTCGATGGGAATGGAAGAAGTGAGTTTTCCTCAACATTAATCACGTATTGTTATTGTGGCTAACACGCTTAGATCTGCTTACGGCCAAGCTCAGTCTCCCTCGCGGGAGGCTCTTGTTTCTGAACTGGGTTCCTTGAGTCTCGAGCTCACTAAACTATCTCAGTTAACCGGCAACCCGAGATTTTATGACGCTGTCAAGAGAATTGGAGATCAGTTTGAATCTACACAACTCAACACCCGTCTTCCTGGCATGTGGCCGGTAGTCGTTGATGCTTATACGCCAGCCTTCCATGCCGGTTCAGACTTCACCCTTGGTGGTATGTCTGACTCCCTGTATGAGTATCTTCCCAAGTGGTATCTTCTGCTCGGCGGCCAACTCGAGCAACCACGCCGACTATACGAAAACTTCATTCCCGTTGCCATCAAGCACCTTTTCAAGCGAGCATTGACGCCTTCGGACAAGCCGGTCCTCATCTCTGGAGACTACCAGGTAACCGATTTGCCAGGCGAACAACCCAAGTACACCTATGTTGCACGAGGCCAGCATCTGACCTGCTTCGCTGGCGGTATGGTAGCAATGGGCAGCAAGATTTTCAACCGCCCCGCGGATCTCGAGATCGCTTCCCAACTTACGGATGGATGTATTTGGGCTTATCAGGCTACGCAGACGGGACTTGGACCTGAGATCTTCAACTTCATCTCATGTGGCGGCGTCGATGCTAAGGACTCGAGCGATTGTACCTGGAACGAGGACCGGTGGCTCAAGGCTATCGAAGAGCAACACGCTCCTGACTTCAGGGCGCCGCCGTTGAGAGGATCAGACTGGAAGAAGCCCACAGTTCAAGATGTGGTCAAGAAGCACAACCTCCCCAAAGGTATGATCGACGTGAGCGATGGACGATATATTCTCCGGCCCGAGGCTATTGAGTCCATCTTCATCATGTATCGCGTCACAGGAGATGCGCAATGGATGGAAAAGGCGTGGACTATGTTCGAGACGATCGAGAAGGTGACACGAACTGAGATTGCGGCTTCAGCGATAGACGATGTCACCAAAGCAGAGCCTACAAAGATGGACAGTATGGAGAGTTTCTGGTTGGCAGAGACTCTCAAGTACTTTTATCTCATCTTCAGCGAATTTGATGTTATCAGCTTGGATGAGTGGGTGCTGAACACGGAAGCACACCCTCTAAGTCGTCCAGATGTAAAGTAAGATTGTTTGTGGTGGACGGATGTGTACCTATGGGAAGGAAAAGGGTCAAACACTGTATGAGCGGTTTCTGTGTGTATTCCTAGAGTTATAATATCATGCGTGTACGAATAAACAAGTATACTTACTAATTCTTTATTCTATCTTCTCCATTGAGTGATGTATGTATCCGTGCCTGAAGTACCTTACCTTAGTAGGTATTTAGTGATGACTAACGCAGTACGTACTGTCAAGCAAACTTAAGGTACCCTTAGGTACCTAATTCGGCGTAGGCTGGCCTGCTCTGTGCCCCACGTCCAGTCTGAAAGGTGTCCGCCGCAACGCAAGCAGAAGTACAGCACAGCACAGCACACACCGTCACTGACACTGACCTGTAACTTGACGGCGCAACTCGGTTCTCTCTTTTATCTAGCTGCCTTAAGTAGGCTCCGACGAAACCTCCCTGTTCTGTCCTCCGCGTCGACACATATATAAAGAAACAGTAGCTCATTGCTCTGCCCCAGAGCTGATTGAGCTTCGACGAGCACCCATCGCTTCCCTCTCAACCCCTGGATAAGCGTCGACCAGACGGCCCAACCGCTGGGTCTGTCCTCCTAAGATGAGTTCCCGTACGGCATCGACGAGCTATCCTCCGCGATCTGATTAATCAGAGGCTTACCTTTACTTTTGCTCGGGATAGTCAAGCAGTTTATTCGAAATGTGCGTGCGGCCAAGACGATCGCCGACGAGCGAGCCGTCATTCAAAAAGAGAGCGCTGCCATCCGCGCCAGCTTTCGAGAGGAGAGCCATGATCCCAACATTCGGTGGGTTCGGCCGTGCTATTAGAGGGATGGAGATACTGATGCACAGGCAGTCGCAACAATGTCGCAAAGTTACTCTACTTGTTCACCCTTGGAGAGCGAACCCATTTTGGACAGATCGAATGCTTGAAGCTCCTCGCCTCCCCTCGATTCGCCGATAAACGTCTGGGACACCTGGCTACAAGTTTGTTGTTGGATGAGAATCAAGAAGTATTGACATTGGTCACCAACTCGCTCAAGAAGTACACTTCTCCTGAGGCCCTCCGAATCAAACATCTGGTTGCTGACTTTGGTTTAGCGATCTCGGACATTCCAACCAATATGTTGTTGGACTTGCTCTCTGTACGCTAGGAAACATCGCCTCGATTGAGATGTCACGAGATCTCTTCCCTGAAATCGAGACCCTCGTAGCCACAGCCAACCCCTATATTCGAAGAAAGGCGGCTCTGTGTGCAATGCGCATATGTCGAAAAGTTCCAGACTTGCAAGAGCACTTCATTGACAAGGCTACACAGCTTCTGTCCGACAGAAACCACGGCGTCCTGCTCTGCGGTCTTACTCTGGTGACAAGCCTCTGCGAAGCAGACGAGGAGGAGGGCGGAGAAGAAGGAATTGTTGAAAAGTTCAGGTCTTTTGTCCCGGGGCTTGTTAGAACTCTGAAAGGGCTCGCTACTTCAGGTTACGCACCCGAACACGACGTTACTGGTATTACCGACCCCTTCCTGCAGGTCAAGATCCTTCACCTGCTGCGAGTCCTGGCTGTGGGTGATGCAGAGACCAGCGAGCAGATCAACGATATCCTTGCCCAGGTTGCTACCAACACCGAATCATCCAAGAATGTTGGGAATTCCATCCTGTACGAAGCTGTGCGCACGATTCTCGACATCGAGGCCGATTCTGGATTAAGGGTGCTCGGTGTCAACATTCTGGGCAAGTTCCTCACCAACCGCGATAACAACATCCGATACGTGGCTCTCAACACCCTGATTAAGGTTGTCGCCATCGAGCCCAATGCTGTGCAGAGGCATCGAAACACCATCCTGGAATGTTTGAGAGATCCTGATATCAGTATTCGCCGCCGAGCTCTGGACCTGAGCTTTACCTTGATTAATGAGAGCAATGTTCGAGTGTTGATTCGGGAGCTTCTTGCCTTCTTGGAGGTTGCCGATAATGAATTTAAGCCAACAATGACCAGCCAGATAGGTATCGCCGCTGACAAGTTTGCGCCTAACAAACGATGGCACTTCGATACAATGCTCCGAGTTTTGTCTCTTGCCGGTAACTACGTCAAGGAGCAGATCCTATCATCATTTGTTCGCCTCGTCGCTACTACCCCTGAGCTACAGACGTATGCGGTTCAAAAACTCTATCTCAACCTCAAGAAAGATATTACTCAAGAGAGTCTGACGCAAGCTGGTGCTTGGTGTATCGGCGAATATGCAGACGCTTTGCTCAAGGGTGGACAATATGAGGAAGAGGAACTTGTCCAGGAGGTTAAGGAGCATGAGGTTGTCGACTTGTTCTCTTTGATTCTTAACAGTGCATACGCCACACAAGTGTCCACAGAGTACATTGTGACAGCCTTGATGAAGTTAACAACCCGCTTCTCTGACCCAGCTCAGATCGAGAAGATCCGAAGGATCCTGCAATATCATCAGACCAGCCTCGATATCGAGATTCAGCAGCGAGTCGTTGAATATGGCAACCTTTTCAGCTTCGATCAGGTCCGACGTGGAGTGCTCGAGAAGATGCCTATTCCTCAGATCAAGGAGGAGTCCCGTGTTCTTGGACAAGCTCCTACAAAGAAGAAGGCCGCCAACAGGAAGTCAAGAGTCATCAAGCCAACAGAACAAGACCTCCTGGATATTATGGACGCGCCTGCTGCGTCACCAGCTGCTCCCTCAACGACCAACACTGATCTCCTCGCCGATATCTTAGGTGGTACCTCTTCTCCTCCTCCATCTGCCTCCTCGCCGCCTCCTCAGCAATCCAATGTATCGAATATCATGGATCTATTTGGCTCTGCCCCTGTGCCAACTACAGCCTCCCCTGCCCCACCTTCATCGAACCTCGATCTCATGTCTCCCGTGTCGTCTGCACCCCAGCCTCAGCCACCTGCTGGTATTCCCTGCTATAACGCGAATGACCTTAATGTGGCATTCCAGATCCAACGTAACGCGGAGGGTATGATTCAAGCCACCGCAAAGTTCGTCAATACTTCTAGTTCAGCGGATCTGTCCAATGTATCTCTACAAGCTGCCGTTCCCAAGTCTCAGAAGCTGCAACTGCTGAGCATCTCTTCATCGGACCTCGGACCTGGAGCTGAAGCCAGCCAGATGATGCGAGTGTCCGGATGCAAGGGCGTAAGTGTCATTCCAATCCCCGGCAAACAGATTTTGTAATACTAACGCATGTTTTAGCCTCTGCGTCTGCGCTTGAGGATTGGATATACACACCCAACGGCTGGACAGGTCATGGATCAAGTCAACTGGACAGAGTCGTCCTAGATATGTTTGCTATGACGATTTACGGGACAAAGAGGCATATGGTGCCTTGGAGAAGGTAATGTAACTCGAGGTTATGGACTACAGGAGCTGGACTTGGGGAAGATAGAATTCTAAAACGGACGGTAAAGCATTCTTCTTTGCCACAAAATTTTATGCAATAATAAAATTCGCCGAGGCGTGCAATATCATCTTCGTTGCCGCCAGGAAGATGAAGGTGTGTACTGCGTGGGTTGTCGCCTGACTCAGCTTTTATGAGTTTATTATGTCAACAATAGTCCACCCCACTATAGTAGATTATATGACAATGCAATGCTAACATGAGGCCATCGACTACAATCGCCCCTGGACTGTTCCATGTGAATTCATGCTTCTCAGGCTTACAACCATTAGTCCTTGTGTCTCTTTATTGGGCCGAAAATTGGGACTTGCTGCCATCAACCCCATATCCTTCTGCATGGGACCAAAAGCCATGTCGACTCAACGCAGTGGTCATTTGGAAAGGACAGCTCAGGAGCCACGAGATGAGGTTGGTCCATATCAATACAAGTTCATTGCATAGCATCGACTAATCTTCGGTGAATTAGAGTCTTCTTGATGTAAGAATCGAACGTATAGATCAGGTGAATGAGCGAATTAGATTGTATCGTCTCAAACTCGAGTCGGGGCCAATCAAGGTACATACAGCATATCCCATATTAATTCCAATCTCTTCGCCAGGAGGAATTCTGACGATATCGAGTTCTTTGCCGGTCAATGGCTTGATACATACATCCCAGGGAACCCCAAACCAGGCGGCTTCACACTCACATCTACACCTCGCGCGGCTGCGGGTCCCAAGTCTCCCTACCTGGAGTTAGCAGTACAAGAATCTCCAGAGAACCCGCCTGCGGCATGGCTCTGGCAGTCACCATCCGATATCACTGGTTCCAAGCTACAGGTGCGTGTTGGAGGAAGCTTTGTCTTCCCACCATCTGAGATACCTCTCAACGACATAAGCCATGAGAGTAAATGCAAGGTGGTGTTTGTTGCGGGCGGCGTGGGGATCAACCCCCTCGTCAGCATGATGGGACATATAGCTGAAGAGGCATATAACCTTGAGGTCAAGGTTCTCTATGCTAGCAAGTTACCTGCGCAGGGTCTCAAGGGTGTTCTGTTTCTGGATAGAATCAGAAAATGGTTTACAGAAAAGCAGCTTATTGGTGATTTGAAAGTGTTTACGACAGGGATATCTGACGGGCAAGTCGAGAGCCGTGAACTTGATGTTCATGAAAGGAGATTCACAGTTGAAGATGTGAAGGAGGCTGTGGGTGAGAAGAACAATAGTGTAGTATATGTCTGCGGGCCCGCGACGATGACGGATGAGATAGTTGATGGATTAATAAGAGAAGGCGGGGTGGACAAGAAGAGAGTTATGCTTGAGAAGTGGTGGTAGGAGTCGGCAGCGTAGCATAGCACCAGCACCTATAATTTACAGACGAATAAGTTCCAGATCACGACAGCCACGAAACTTCACATGAATCAGCCCAGCACCTATGTATGGCATCTGTTTGGATTTACATGTGGAAACTGCAGATAAAAGAGCCCATGATGTATCTGTTTGATTGCGCCTTGGTATCGTTACAAAACCATATATATAGTCACCAGCACCCATCACTCACGCGTCCGTATTGTTGACCCAGTTCGGCCCGTTGCTGTTGTATAATGTGTACCATGTTTCGATGAGGTCCCCATTTAGGAGAAAAGGTCCTCGGCCTTCTGTCGTTGCTTCGATCTCCCTCCCCCAAATAGCTCCTTGCCAGTATTATTGCTGCCAAGCTTGGTAGGGAACAATTCGCGCGCGTTAGCTGAAGCAGCACCCTTGATCGCAAAGCCCTCTCCAACCCCCTGCTGGCTCGCCATGCCGCGGATGTTGAATGAGTTACCATCGCCTCGTGCATTGGGCACGGAAACAATCCTGGGTCGATCCTCATCCTTGAGGCGGGCTGATCCTATGGCTCGCTCGAGGGTATCCAAGTTTCCTCCACCGAACTGCTTGATCGACTTCTTGGTTGGGAATAACTCCTTGGAATTGTTACTGCCTGATATGCGATCCTTGAGATCCCGCGCTCGCGCTCTGTTCCCAGATGAGCTAGCCCTCTCACCCATTAGATCGTCGCCGTCGTTATCGCGCCTGGGAGATGCAGATCGGTCGCGTTGCGCTTTCCGGCCTGAAAACAATTCCTTGCCTTGATTCTCGCGAGCATATGAGCGTGGTCGTTCCTCTATGTCTGAGTCGCGTCTTCTCCGTGTTGGGCGAGGCGCATCATCGTACATGCTGGCTTCAAACGTCTCAACGTCATCGTCAGAGGCGCGTCGTCGTCGGCCCTCGCCACCTCCATGATAGCCATCATCACGATCCCTGTACCTTGACCGGTTTTCCTGATTCCTGCGTCGTCGCTCCTCGGGATCGTGCTCAGGATGAAGGAGATAATAGCGGCTGCGCAAGGCGGCACCAACCTCCTTTTTGTCGCTTTGTACTGCAAATCTCACCTGGAGAGAAATCTCTGGCTTTCCTTCAAAAGGCTTCGCAGGCAGAGTCTCTCCAACTGCCAATGCTGTGGCATCTGCGACAGGAACAGAGCTCAAGGCAACAATTGCATCGCGCGCTGTGGGCTCAGAAGGAAAGAGGAGGTTGGCGGAAGAATCGTCAATCCACTCGATTCTGTCGACATCGCCGAAGTGAGCCTTGACGTAGGCTTTGATGTCGGTTGTGTGTAGAGAGTCAACACCTTTGATGTGGATTTTCGTCGGGATGAGGGTCTTTGAGTCGTCGGTCGGAGGTTCGTCTTCAGCCACCTCGCCAGGCTCTTCAGGCTCGTCAGGTTGCTGAAAGGGAAGTCAATTTCGGATGGCAGCAGTCTGACTGTTGGTCAAGCTTACGAGGATATCATCGCGGCCGATGTCGAGAATAGGTGCGTCATGGACCGTGTCGACGGCATCGTCCATCTCAATGTCGAGATCCATGGCTCGTCAAGATCTGAGGTGTGTAGAGTATTGGAGAAAGTGTGGATGTGACTGTGGATGGTGCGTGGGGAGTAACTTTGCGTTCTGAACAGTGAATTTTACAAGTCAAAGAACGCGCTGATGAGAGGGAGGAGGTTGAAAGAAGAAGTAGAAGCTTGAGAATAAAAGAAAAGGCGCAAGGTATGCAATTGCGGTTTGCGGTTTTGAGGTTGATGTCCTCTACAAAGAGACCCCAATCACTGTTGCATGCATGGGTCGATCGGAGCTTAAATGGCCGGGTCCTCCGCCGCTAGATCTACAACAGATATCCCTTGAAGTCAATTACAATAAAAACGCTCGTAACCGTGATATGAGAGTACCAAATAAGTACACATTCTCAGCAATCTTGAGCTGGACAGCTTAATACAATAATTACGGCAGAGGGCCAACGTCCTTATTGCCATGTATCATCCTCGTCATAAGTCAGCAATCAGCGGATCTAGACTTCACACTTCCCCGAACGGGAATTGCAGAGATCAAGCCCCACAAGCCATCATTACCTATCAATCTGCCTTTGTAGGGTAACTACTTGACTCATGGGGCATCAAGGTTTCATAATATACTTACACTCACTCACTACCTTATGAACATATCATATTGGATCAACATGAAACAGTTGTAAGCTGGATCGAATTCATGTTATTGCCTTCAATGGCTCTCTCTGATCTCCAACGAGAAAGTGAACAATCTTAGAAAGCTTCTTGGTGGTCTTGGTCACTCCCTCCATCTTGCTCGCCCTGAATACCTACCTACCTTACCTACCTAGGTAGGCACACAATGAAAAATTGAGATTACCTCGCCTCTAACAACATAAAGTGGAAGTCGCATATTAACCTGCAGAAGGAGTTATGGGCACAAGGTAAGTCATGCGACTAGCCGTGGCTGACATGATAAAATCGAGACAGAGTCATTTCCCACATCAATGAAGCCATTTCCTCTCTACCTCTTACCTTAGTAGTTTAAGCTACCTACCTAGGTAAGGTAGGTATGCCCTCACGATTTGTCTATTCCCACGTCATTCATACCAAACAAATTGCTTCTCTGGCCGCCACTACTGTATGAGGAAAAGCGAGACAATTCATTTTCGAAGAACAGAACTTTGTTATTCGTGCATAACCTATTTACTGTATTATTTAATTCAGTCAGCCAGGCGCGTGCAATTATGAGACTCACGTCAGCCACCACAGCCTTGATATTGCACGAATAGCCAGAATCCTCTCGATCCGCACCAGAAGCTGAAGCACATTTGCCCGAGGGTTGCTGTGATGAGACTCGATAACCTTCCGCGGATTTTTCTCCTCCCAACACATCTAAAAGCTGAAGAACTGCACCATCTCGAAGAACGAATCCCTACATTAACGTATGACATCAATGAGGCCGAGATCGTGCTCGGAAAGATATCGCAGCAAAGACGCGCCGAGTTCGAGCTGAGAAGGGCAAAATTTGAGTTTGCTTCTGTAGGGGAACCTCAAACAGAGAGCCACCAAGTTGACTCTACAGCTGTGGCCGGTGACTCCGGTGGTAGCCCAGATCCCAAGCGGAGGAGAGTCAAAGAACAAACCGAAGTTGGCACAGACATAGTCAAGGTTGTTAAACTTTCATGGCTCCTAGACTCGTGGGAGAAGGAAGAACTCTTGCCCGTGGACCATTACTTGATCTTCCAGTGTAATCGAGTCTTGCCTCGTGAGACAACACCTGCAACTGTGTTACCGATAGGCTCTACTTCACCAGCTAGTAGTATTCTGGAGCGTGCCCTTCTTGAGCAGAAAGCGCAGTCGACAAGCACCTCGCCATCTAATCGGCACAAAAGGCGTCATGATGCCTCCACAACAATATCGCAAAATGCACCCAGTCTCCTTCATCAAACGACAGCGGAACACGACATCACACTGCCCGTGATACCCGAGTTTCTGAGAACCACGTATTCATGCCAGCGACCGACATATATGAACCCACCAAACGAGGCGTTTGTGAACATCCTCACTGAGATACGAACCATTCGTCAACTTCGAGAAGACGAGGTTGGTGTAAGAGCTTACTCCACATCCATTGCTTCGATCGCTGCATACCCTTACGTACTTGGGAATGCCCAAGGTGATTATTGCTCGTCTTGGTTGGTCCTGCTAGCAGCTAACAATTCACCTAGAAGTTGCGCGGTTGCCAGGTTGCGGTGATAGAATCGCCGAACTATGGCATCACTGGAAAGCGACAGGTGAATCAGTAGAAGTACGTGAGGCCAACGCCGACCCTAAAATCACAGCCCTCAAACTCTTTTACAACATATGGGGAGTTGGGGCTGTCACCGCCCGCGACTTCTATCAAAAGGGTGAGCAGGAAAACAAGCTTCCCCAGCACACAAGAAACTAATGATCTTTAGGATGGCGAGATCTAGATGATCTGGTCGAGTTCGGATGGAACATGCTCAGTCGCTCGCAGCAACTCGGAGTCAAATACTACAACGAGTTCTTGCAGGGGATCCCCCGAGACGAAGTCGCGACCATTGCCGCTGCAATACTGGAACACGCCCGCCTGATTGACCCAGGATTTGAGATGGTCATTGTAGGCGGTTATCGGCGAGGCAAGCAACAATCTGGTGATGCTGATGTTGTCTTGAGCCACCGAAATGAGAACAAAACACTGAATGTGATAACCAAGATTGTCGTGGCCCTCGAAAAGGCTCAACTCATCACACATACACTGACGCTGTCGACTCACAACTCTGATCGAGGACAGCGCCCGGTATCATGGAGAGGGGGAAAGTCCAATAGCTCAGGCTTTGACACACTCGACAAGGCTTTGGTAGTTTGGCAGGACTCCAGCAAAAACGATGCACCGCATCGACGGGTCGATATCATTATCAGTCCGTGGAAGACGGTGGGCTGCGCAGTACTGGGTTGGAGTGGCGGCACGACATTCCAGAGAGATGTTCGACGCTATTGCAAGAAAGTCAAGGGTTACAAGTTCGACAGCAGCGGAATACGGCGCCGGGCAGACGGCGGATGGGTCGACCTCGAAGGAACCTCTGGAGGCGATGAAGCCCCTGATATGGAAACTGCAGAACGGAGAGTCTTTGCAGGGTTGAGTCTCCAATGGCGGTCACCTGAAGAGAGGTGCACTGGATGAGTATGAGCCAGTGTCATTGTTCGATCCACTGGCGTTTCTGGGAAAAGTCAGACAATCGATATTGTCATATTGATATGGAGGTAGTCATCATTCATACCCAGCATATGGAGTACAGTTACAGTACCCTGCGGAGTTTTGGCCTGTGCCTGGCCCTGCATAGGTACATAGCTGCGGAGTTTGGGGTTTTAGCCCATTATCAATTACGCCAGCTTTCAACTTTCCACCTCACACCCAATGGATCGGATGATGCAGTTAAGCCGACGGCATTGAATTCCGAAGCCTGATCACGGTACGAAAATCAAGACTCGGGAATCACTCTCGTCATCCAATACGTCCGTCGTATAGAATTCTATTCGGTTCGTCGTGCGGAGCGGATCTCGCACGCATAAGCGATACTCCGAGACTGAACAAGACTGGATGACGACCTGCCTTATGTAGACAACACCTATTTACTGCACAGAATTGATACTTTTCCCCGCAACTACCTAGGACTAGAGCCCTCCGATTGTGCTTTGTTGGCCATGGCATGGACCTACGAGACAACTAGAAGAGTCGGTGGATTGTTCCCCCAGGTGGAGCTAACCTGACTCTCCCGGACACGTTAGGTCCGTTCCGTTGGTAGTTTCATCATCCCGTTACTGGGAACCTGAATCACTATTTAACAACCACACCGTGACAAGACCGTACCAGCTTAATTCTTCCATTGCAAAACTGTCTACATTTAGTTTCATGCTCCTCTTAGTCAAACCGTCTTCTCTCCATCATGTCCCTCGTCCTTGAGCTCCCCGCTGAATATGGGTAAGGGACAATCCCACTGTCTCACCCTCACCCTCAACCTCACCCTCACCCTTAACCTCAAACAACTGACACTCTTTCTAGCTTTGTCCTCGTGGCCGCCACATCCACCTTCTTCATCAACACTCTCCACGTTCTCCTGACCAGCAAGGCTCGCAAGCGAAGTGGTATCAAGTACCCCGTCGCCTACGCTTCCAACGAGCTCGCCGAGAAGGACGCCGAGGCCTTCAAGTTCAACTGCGGTTCGTACCACCCGCGAAACCCAATATATCAAGTACTAAGTCCCTCTTCTACAGCCCAGCGCTCGCACGCCAACTTCACCGAGAACCAAATCTCTTTCCTTGGTGCTCTTCTGATCTCTGGCCTTCGCTTCCCCGTTGCCTCTGCCGTTCTTGGTGCTGGCTGGGCCTTCTCTCGTGTATTCTACGCCATTGGCTACTCTGCTGGTGGCCCCAAGGGACGCACAAGGTATGTATACCTACTGAGGCAGTATCCAATCTTGTGATATTTGCTAAGTTGACCGACTTAGTGGCTCAATCGGCTCTTTCCTCTGCGATACGTCGCTCAAATGCATGGCCGCATATACCTCCATCATGTTTGCGCTGGGCAACTAAGTTAGACTGACGGACAAGTTTTGAAAAGATGTAATATATGCATGATATTAGTTTCTGTTTTACTTAACTAGACCTGCCACGAATTCACCATCGTTGCTATTTCCTGCTTTTTGCTGTGACCATTAGACGCCGGCGTATCCATCCATTACATGCAACTTTGACCAATTACAAAAAGCAATAAAGAAAAATAAATCATAATGCTCAATCGTAAATCTCATACCAAATCCCTATCCAACACCCCCCTGCAACCCGTGCAAACAAACATACATCAGCTTTAACTACGAAGCCTTCTCCTTCTTAGCTCCTGTCCAACGGTAGGGGTTTGCTCAGAATCTTGGACTGGCTGATTTTCATGCATATCCACCTTGTCATCTTCCTCTGCCTCAGTGATGGACTCGATGCCATTGTTACCCAAGAGATAGTCTCCGTAATACTTCATCGCATTGAATATCTCTTCTCCTGTTGGGACAATGTGTTCTTTGGGAAGCAGAAAGCCGTAGCTACCGGTATCTCGAAGCTTGAGCTGGTAGCTGTAGTGAGCTCGCATTTCATGATAGAACCAGTCGACAGCTGATCCACCGCCAGATTCGATGCGAGACCAGTAACGACCACCGCTGAATTCGCGAGCTGAGACCGCACCCTCACACGCTGATGCAACCGTGTACGACTCTCCGTTTGATAGACGGATAGACTTCGCAATACCTGCGGCGAGCTCCTCCAAATTCTCCAGATTGGGAGGGTCGACGGAGCAAGTATAAGAGTAAGGATAGAGAATTTGCTGAGAATAAGAATGTAAATCAATCAAGCCGACAAATCGAACGTTGTTGTTCCAGGTTTGGTTCCGCGCCCAATCGGCAATGTGCACCGCTTCAACGGCCTGAAAAGGCTTCTCTCCCCCATAGCTCTCAGAGCATGGGTCCCGTTGGACCTGCGAGCCATCCCACTCGTACCCATAAGCTCGGTCCAGGTCCAGTCCACGGCAAAACTGAAGGTTAGTCTGTTGTCGTGTTTTGCGCCAGAGCCGGTCAATATGCCATGTATACTCGAAACCATCAGGGTTCGCAATTGGGAGAAAGACCAAGTCGAACTCGTCTAATAGCTTTGTGATCATCCGTTCTTTACCGTAGCTGGTGATGAAGGACCACGCCAGGTAGTTGACAGTACTCGTCGAGATCCATTCGCGAGCATGAGAGCCGCCCATGATCATGATTGTTTTGCGCCGAGGCGCATCCGGTGCTGTGTTTGGAATCCCCACTCGCAGGGCAGGAATATCGCGGCCTTCGTATGACTTGCCGATGTTAATGTACTTGACATAGGATGGAAACATAGCCTCAAGGAGACGCATCCATCTCATCACGACCGGCAGCGACTGGTAATCCTGGAAAAAGAGGTTGTCTCCAGGCGAAGAAGCAACTTTGAGGACCGGAGGGGCGGGCTTAGGATCGTAATAAGCTGGGTTTCCTCCGATAGGTAGTGATTTATAGACTGCGGCGGCCAAATCCGGGATCAGAATCGAGTGCGATGCGTGTAGTGTCTTGGGAAGTAAGCTCAGCAGAGGTCGAACCTCGTCAGCGTGTAGGCGGATGTCGACATAGTCATCGGTAAAAGCCCAGACATCGAGAAACAGTCGAGCAGCGGCATCGGCGAGGGCTCCCTCTTCGTGCGAGGTAGTGACGTTGAAGCGGAGGACCAACTGATTGAGGTATTGTGCGCGTAGTTGATTGATGACGGGCGGCGGGGTGTTTTTACTCGGATGACGTCCGAAGACGGTCTCGATAGCCTTGTCGCGAAGTTTAGAAAGAAAGGGGAAGAGTCGTTTGTTCGCGTCATTATTATTATTCTCGTTATTCTGTAAATCCGGAACGGCACGATGTGTATCGATGCCAGCGGCGTGGGCGCTGGAGGCCTGCAGAAGCAGCAGACTCGCTGCCAGTAAAGCCAACCTCATCTTGAGTCTTATAGGGGAACGCGCTGCCAACTCGATCAATTGATACTGATTGCCTGAGTGGCCGGGATTGAATGTGGAGGACTATCAGCCCTCAGCTGAATATTTGATGATTTTGTACGATGGATAGAGCAACAATTATTAAAGATATGAGTGACGATGTTTGAAGATTACACTGCCCGCCTCTAATTACTAGGTAACTTATCTAGCCTGGATGATAACGCACAAAGCCTGACGCTTGTCGCTCGTTTATGTGGGGCTGACGTGGAAGTCATTGTTGGTCCATCCATTCAGACAGTACCTAGGTAAGTTTTTCACAGAGCGTTGGAAGTATTAGAATTGAAGCAAATAGAATAATACAGGATTTTAAGAAGGTAGTCGTATTTAAGAAGTTGATTATGCTACCAAGTAGGTAACGGGATTCTAGTGACACAGAAATGGACATTGGGACCTCATTTATCACAAATCCTATGTAGTAGCTTTTAACTGGTAATTACACACTGTTAGAAACACTATTAAGTTCATAATAAAGGGCAATCTGAACAAGGACCAAGAATAAAGTAATGTTACTGCCCGCTGACAGTTGTTTACCACCTACTTAGTTAGACTAAAGGTCAGCAGAAATAGCTACCCATTTATAAGTAGTCTATTAGATTGATGGAAAGAGATAGCTTAATATTAGAATTGAGTATTTGATTTTGAATTCAGGAGACAAATATAAGTTTACCCTAATTATATACAACTAATTACTTACCTACTAATATAAATAAACTTTACAACTTACGCAGTATACGTAAGGAGTTTTTTATTCTGTACTATATATTATTTAAG
>JAAOAG010000597.1:0-11567 GCA_013186755.1 Fusarium begoniae | reverse complement strand
AATAGTTAATTAAGATATTATTATATTTTATTATAGTTTAATAAGAATACGGCTAGTTAGCATTGTAACGGTTGACCCGGTGCAGAGGTTACGTGCTAATAGGTGCACCGGGGTCGGTGCAGGTATGGGCTCCCCCCCGGTCCTGCAGCCTTACGTAAGGATCTGGGGGAATCAAGCGCGACGGTCGAGAAGCCGAGATCGTCAACAACCTCTTCAGAAGCTAGCTCAGGCCGACAACGACCAACAATCGAGCTTCAAACCATTTACTCCTTTGGCTTTCTCCGAATGAGAGCCCACACCTCGACGCCTGCCATGTCCGACGAACACAACCACCTCGCCGAGTCCGGCGTGACATTGCACTCCGACAGCGAACTATACTCTGCAGGCGATGATCTCTCTTCACCTCCCTTGTCAAACTCACCCGTCATTCTCTACAAACCCCCTACAGTGTGGTCTTTGATACGGGGAGCTGCTATTAACCTCCTGCTTCCTTTTGTCAACGGCATGATGCTTGGATTTGGAGAGCTCTTCGCTCATGAAGCTGCTTTCAGGCTGGGATGGGGAGGTACAAAGGTAAGCCATTTTGCACAATTATGCTCAAAGCTATCAACCCTTACTAACAAACCCAGGTCTTCCCCCTCTCACGAAGAAGAGTTCACCCTATTGGACCTGGTATCGAGCTTCGAGAAAAGCCATATGCTCCTCGCCCCTCGCTGGACGATTTTGCAAGCCTGGAGTAATCTGTCAGAACCCCTTCACCTTACGGATTCTAGTCCATTACACCCAAAAATATACTCGTCGCTATGAATTATCTACGAAAGAGCAAGGACGGAGAATGCATATCATGTTAAATAATTTGAGATTATATATTAGACAGGAACTTCGATTGTGGCGTTTCGTTGCACCGGTGGTTCAAAATGTAAAAATCACTCATTCGAACGCAGCGACGTCAATTACAACCACTCGACTCAATCTCGCAACTCTAATCACTCCCAATCGACTCGTCACAGGCCGAGGCCTAATGACAAGATCATTCGGAGATCATCGGCGGCGGACTATCGCGAACCCGACATTTACCCGCCGGCCCCGGAAAACCTCCAAAAAATTCCCAGCAACATCGCGCAACTTATTGTCCGACCCATCCTATCATCACCGCCGCAATGCTTCCTAGCCGAGGAATTGTGCGCTCTTTGCCTTCGGGCGCTTTCCAGAGGCCATGCGGTCCTTCTGTGCGTTTCTCCATGACCAATTAAAGGATTACACTAACAATCGTAGATGTCAAGGACCCTGGGTAGAAAATTCGATGCTCGACAGTTCGGTACAGCGATGAAGAGCGCTCGCACACCTCTCACGGCTGGAACAAGAGTTGGAGTCAGGAGCATTGCTGCGCCTATTGTTTTGGGGGGCGTAGCTTCGTCAAGGCAACTCTCGCTTTGGGGATATAATATCTATGGAAAGAAGAAGACAGAAGAGCCCGCTGTTGAAGCCGTTACAACGCCAGAAGCTCCCACGCCTCCCGAGACTATCGATCCTACACCCATCAACGAAGCTCCTACTCCTGCCGCCGATAAGTTGGCAGATGTGACACAGTCTGCTGAACCATCTTCCGTTCTGCCCACCGAATTCGACCTCGAAAGCATTGCCGACCTCGCCAACCCTAGCATTCTCACCATGCCCGAGAACATTGGTTTCCTGAAGGAGATTGGCCTCGATTACGGCTGGGGCCCTACATCCGTCATGCAATGGGTCCTCGAGCATGTCCATGTCTACACCGGTCTCGGATGGGGTGCCTCGATTGTCGCCACTGCCCTCTTATTGCGTGTCATCATGATCTACCCTCAACTTCGCAGTGTCAAGTTCAGTGCTGCCACAGCCAAGATGAAGTCGGACCCTCGTTCCCAGGAAAGTCTTGAGCTTTTGAAGAAGGGTTACCAGACAGGTGATCGGGAGATGATTCAGAAGGGACAATTTATCGGCAACATGGTCCGAAAGGAATACGGTACAGAGATCAAGAACATGTTCTGGGCTTTTGTCCAGGTTCCCTTCAGTTTCGGTCTCTTCCGAGTAATCAATGGCATGATTCACATCCCAGTTCCTTCTATGGAGGACGCTGGCTGGGCCTGGTTCACCGACCTTACGGTTGCCGATCCCTTTTATGCCCTCCCTATTGCTGGTACCGTTCTCCTGGTCGGCACCTTGAAGGTAAGATTCCCAGACTCTATACGAGATTATATCTAACGTCAATCTAGCTCAACTCTAAATACACACCCCCTGAGCAAAAGGCCATGATGCAGAACATGGTCTACGTCATGAGCGCAGTCACTCTAGTCGCTACAAGCTTTCTCGGCGCCGGTGTTAACCTCATGATGGTTTCCACTGGAGCCGCCACCTTCGTCACAGCCGCCATTCTTAACAACGAGTCCGTCCGTCGCGCCCTCGATCTTCCCATCCCCAAGATCGAAGAGCCCGTCTACAAGCCTCCCCGCGTCACTCAGGCCAAAGGTTTCGAGGGCATTCGTGAGCGTCTCACCGACAACCTCGACAACATGAAGAAGAGTGTCTCCGACTCAGTCGGCAACATGACGAATCAGTACAGCGGCACTGCTGAGGAGCGAGCTGAGAAGGCGAGAAAGGAGCAGATTCAGAAGCTTGAGAACATGCGCCGAAAGTTGGAGCGTGACGAGTTTGAGAAGAAGTACAAGCGATGAGCAACTGTATCACAAATAACTGTAAAATAAGGATAAACTTGTACACTGTTTCAACTGGATCAGACATTGTATAATAGGCATTGGAGGAGAGCGACATGATACCGCGGGGGCTTTCGCATGACTGGATATAAAAGTGTCTGCATGTATCTATCGATGGTCGAGGATCGATGTAATAGAACAACCATCCCAATTAAATCTGTTCAAAGACAACTCAACTCAATGAATTAAGCGTGAACGCCTTTAACGACTTGACTTGACTTGACTTGTGTCTCAATTATAAAACTAGGCAAACCCCCTGCCAAGGATTTCTTTTCCGCCCTGCAGCTCCCTTTTGCCCATTCCATTTCAATTCATCTTGCTGTGTTTGTAATAAAATAAAACCCACCACCTTTTTGCATACAGCAAAAAGAGAAAAAACACATCTTCTGGTTTTGATTTGAATAAATGCTTTGTATGCTTTCGAAGAGAGTTTAAAAAAGAAACTTTCAAGCTTCACGCTCTATTCCCCCCCCTCGTCGAGTTTCCCGTAATGTTCGTTTCAGTTAATACATCCAAGAAGGGCATACGTTGATTAAAACAGCGCCTTTTTTAGAATACGGTGCCGTCGCTCTCGATAAGGATCGGGGGCTCCTTGGTATTAGGTCTGTTGATCTCGGCAATCTCGCGGCCGCCCTGGAACGAGTTAGTGCTGTTTCGTGATTTTGCGGGATGTTGTTTGGCGGAATAAGACTTACCCTCCAGCTACCGGCCTCTAGCAACTGTGCCAAAGTCAATTCATTTCCACCCAGCTCTGTCTTCAGTGCCTTGTTGACCTCGACGCACAGCATATCGAGGAAACCGACTGTGACACCTCTCCATTCAACGATGACATCGTCGCTAGGCTCAAACATGGGCGCTACCTCGACACCCTTGGCGCCTGTCCGTTGCACCCACTCGCTGTAGTTCTGAAGACCTCTCTCCAAATCATCCTTCCTCAAGTTCAAGACACCCATATCGACGAAAAGGCCACCGTTTCGGTACTCGGGCAGGCCAGTGAGCAGTTCTGTTCCAGCAAAGTGCATCTTGAGGAGTTGTTGCATCGGTTGCATGAGCGAATAGGTGAGCCATTGGGTGAGCTTGTGGAAAGGAAGAATAGACTCCCAAGCAGCGGCGTTTGAGCTGTTGGGGAAAGCGGAAACCTTGGGAGATGCGCCAGGTTGAGGCATAGCCTGGCAGGGCCAAGCGTCGCCGAGAGAGACACCGTTGATCGCGGTTCGGTTTGCGGGCCAGATGGGAGCGAGACCGGTCATGAGGACGTTCCACAGGACGGGCAGGGGAACGATAAGCATAGACGAAGCTTGTGTTGAGGGGTGGCCGAGAAGATGGTCTAAAAAAGATTAGCTTTGTCGCGGGAGACCGTTAAAGTTACATACCGATTAAGCATCCAGGGCGACCCTCAAAGCCCCAGAAATCGTCCTTAGCGGCTAAAGCTTCTCCAAGGCGGACCAGAAGATCGGTGCGACCCTGAATGCCAGCCATTTCATTGCCAGGTTTTGATTGAAGACCAGCAGCGAGCTTCTCGACAGTGAGATTCTTGAGACCATCCTTGTCGACCTGGAATTTGTTGTTGGGGTTTCCAGAAAACAATCCCTGCCGATATTAGCATCTTGTAATGCGACAGAAAATCTGTACTCACAGTCTTGAACATCTCCAAGCTGGCAACTGCGATACCCTCTGATCTTCTGTACACGCGACCATTTTCATTACTCTTGTATTGCCAGGAAGTGCCAGCTCCCGCATCTAGAAGCACGCTGACTAGGAAAAGGTCGATCAAACGTCGGCATCGCTCTGTGTTATCCACATTGGTGGGCCAGGTTGAAAGAAGCTGGGCAATGCGATCTCGACCTCCGACGGCAAAGTGCTGGTATCTACCATGGCCGGGAATGCTGAGGAAGGGGGCATCATAGTCTCGCTGCAAGCTGTTAGCTAGATAATTGGCGATTTTCGTACTCACTCACCTTAATAATTCCTGTAACAAAAGTAACCACATCGGGAAACTTGCTCATATCCACATCGAAATGCTTCAACTCATTGCGCAGCGCCTTGTCAGTGACAATCTTGCTTCGCTCTCTCACAGCACCAAGACTTCGCAAGTAACCAGCAGGGTCGAGCTGGGGGTCCGGAGGTCGAGGGAGATCGATCTTTGGGAGTTTGACTGGAGACATTGGGCCACCGGGGGATGTACTGGTAGCTGAAGTTCGATTGAGGGGATTGCGGTTGGCGCCAGGAGCAGGGGATCTCAAGCTCGAAGAATGCGAGTTTACGCTCACATTGGATTGGGAGGTGTTGATGGCCTGGTCGCCCTTTGGCGTCTTGTCTTTACGCGAAAACAGGCCCATCTTGACGGGCTCGTCGGAAGTAACGGTTACACAGTTGTTGTACAGAATCGAGAAAATTCGTGTTTGTTGTATGTAGAAACTGATTCTGGGCTGATAGAAGACCAGACGAGAAAGCTGAGGCTTCGGGGAGGTGGGGCCTCTTAGAGCGATGGACTGGACTGGACTGGACTGGAGGGGAAGGGTCCGTGAGTGAGAGTGGGCGCGCAGTCAATCAGAGGCGGACGGAAGAGGATTGAGAGCGGGACGAGCGTCTGCGGTGCGTCTGCGTCTTGGTTGTAGGTGCGTCGAGGATCGGAACGAAGCGAGAAATGATTCGATGGCTACAGCGCGGGATGCGCGGGCGTTGACCTCGTGTCTTTGATGCAAGGGAGCAAGCAATTGAGATCTGACAGGACCTGAATCAGCGTCTAACAAGTCTCTTTTCTGCTGCAGAAGCAAAAGAAGAAGAAGAAAAGCTATAATAAACGACAAAAACAGAAACGGTAGACAAGAGGGAAGGGGATGGGGGTAGGAAGACGGGGCACAGCACTTTTGAGGAACCCAAAGACACCCAAGAGCCAGAATCAGACAGAGCCAGAGCCAGAGCTAGCTAACTAAAACTAACAAGCCAAAAAGTCGAGTGAAGTGAACTGACTGACTGACCAGGGAGGCCCAGGCATCTCGGAACAGATGAGCAGAGGCAGTCAAAGTGTATCCACACCGGTACAAGGACCCTACCAGTGTCGAGCGAGTGGGAGAAAAAGAGGCGTCAGGGGGGAAGACCCTCGACTCCTCTGCGGGGATTCGGGGGCTTGAAGGCTTGGAGCTAGACCCAACAGCGGCCCAAGCAATGGGCGAGTTGGAGGTGACCGAGCGTCGTTCGGGGCCCCTGAGTCCGTCGGCGATCGCACAGGGTACAAGGGATCCGCAGGGATGGTTAGAAGGATGCTCTGCCTAGCACTGCACCACAGTTAGTGGTCTCGGTGGTGGTTTTGGGGCTTTGGACTGGTGAAATTCGACGGTTGCTGAGCTTGCTTAGGTCAACGGGCCTTACGAGTCAAAGGGTTTCTGGTGTGTCTGTGACTTCTCGGCGAGCAATTGAACTTTGCGGATTGTTCGCCGAGCCGCAAGTTCTTGGACCTGGTCGTTGTTGATGATCTTGCTAGGTTCAAAACTGGGGAACAGTTATGAAGCGGCTCCGTTCATGTCGATTACCTTATGAATCGCGAAAATGCTCTTGGCGACACGGTCAAGCATTTTATGATGCAATGGCGTAACTCGTAGAACAAGGCTGATTCGGGTTTGGCTTCAAGGGAGGTGAGGAAGAGGATAGTCTTCCGGAAGGAAGAACCTTGCTGCAGCTGCAGAATGGATGGATGGGATGTGATTTGTGCTGCTGCTAACTGACAGCCTTGCTAGAATCGCCAAACTCAGCTAGGTAGGCAGACTAACTAAGCTATTGGAGACGGCTCGTCTTGATTGACGGCGAGCCACAAGACGGAAATGAGATGGACGCAACGAGTCATGAAAGATTCATGACAGCCTGCTAAGCTAAAGCGCCTGGTACAGTACATTTGCATAACGTCGATGTTAGTGGGTGACGGACTGTCCAAGGTCAAGCACTAACAAGGCGGACTTGAAGACAGAAATTGTTGAGGCCGAGCACAATTAATCGACATTCGACAAACAATCAATTACTCACTGTAATAGGAATTGAATCTCGAAATAACCGCCCGGGAAGAGGATCGGCACGAAGCGAGACAAGTAGTTAATGATAGAGTCGAATTGTTGTATGTTGAGTGAGACATTCTGGAATGACAATCGCGCGTACGGGCTCAGACGAGATCAACTCCACAGTGAACCGATAGAAGCAGCTAAAAAAGGAAAAAAAGAAAAAAGAAAGGTTCTCAAATGGCGGCGGCAGGCAACCAATTCGGTACCGGGTCTGTCTGCATCGTATCCCCAGGCTAAAGCGTGCCTACGTATTGGCGGTTTACGATAAACAACGCCAATCGGTCGGGACGTCAAGCGAAAAGAGGAAAGTGGCTTTTTTTACTTCGAGAAAAAGAAATGACTTGACTTGACAAGCGGCAGAGGCTGTCGAATAAAAAGGGTATGCCAAGAGGGAAAATGATTCGAAAATGTTAAAGGAGAAAAGAGAAAAAAGTAAAGAAGCAGTAAAACAAACCTGCTAAATTTAGTGGTGATTCGATCTTGAGAATCGGAAGATGTCGAGGAAGGAACCACCTCATCCAACCAGACATGACTTTCTGTTACTGAGATGAGACATAAGGCAAACGAGATATCAGCTTCGTGTTTGCTTCATCAATCAATCACGACAGGCCTCTACAGGATACTCGTTCTACGGATATTCATCTTCTTTCGGTCCCCCACTTCAATCTTACAGCACATGGCAAGGGACGGAACCGCACGTGGCATCAGAGACAGCCACGGCCCCGAGAACTATTGAACCTTTTGAACAAGAACATATGCAATGTGATTGTGATATAAACTCCTCTGATGCAGAACAAGTCAACTTCAGAGTTCAGTTGATAATGACTCGATCAATTGAGCAATTTATGTCCTTTCACAACATCCTATTTGGGCATACTAATGCTGCTAGATTTCCGAGTCAGCCTCAATCCCACCCACCCAAAGTCACTTCTCTGCTGTCAAGCCCTGCGATTTTCTATGCAAGTCTCCCAGGCACAATCACACTGTCACATTTGAACCCTTGTTCTTCCCCGGTGCATGATCCCTGTAGAATCTAGGTACGTTTCTTACACATATCTTCAGACTCTCCTCTCTCCCTTCGTCCTATCTCACTATCCTCTGTGTACTCACTTGCGCTGACTCGAGTACCAGCAACACCTTCTCAATGATCCACTAGCTCTTGTCGATCCCGTCTTCGAGATGCAAGCCAGGATCTTTGTGCAGATTGTCCGGTTCGCTGATCTACCAAAGCATTGACCACGCACCACGGCCCAGTGACAACCGCCGCGCGTGTGTGGTGCATTATTCGGTTTCCCAATAGCTTGCGGTCGGCCTGCCCTCTTTGGTCCCAAAAGGAACACCGGGGCTAGTCTTACGCTTGACAAGGGAGAGACAATTTACACTGGTAAATCACCCGGGACTAGTGAGCACAAGTCAGGGGTAAACCTACTGCCCCCTAGGAGCAAGAAACCTTGGGACCTCGATCACAAGTGACAAAATAAGCTTGACGCAAAATGTCTTGATTTTACGAAGACCTGCACAGTTATTTTTGTTAGCTAGGATCATAGTCCCAAGTTTTCTGACCTCCCCTGGCCTGGAATTGGATGCTCATAACGGCTTCTTCTTTCCATCAAGCTTCTGCTGACTCTCCCCCATGAAATGGACTCTTGTGCCTATTGGTCGCCTGATAGTAATAGCACGGGCTATTAAGAGTCTGTGCGAACATGTCTTTTAATGTTGTGCATCGTCAATCCACGCCTCACCCGCACGCACGAGCATGATGGTTTATTAGTGACGTTACTTTCCACAGCACAACTTTATTTAAACAATATCAGAGTTTAAGCATGAATAATGAACAGAACTGCTTTTCTCACAGCTTGCCAGCTCTTCACAAGCTTCTTCCCAATGTCTCGCATCATCGTCGATCTAATCGATGAGTATTCACAGCTTCAACCCGACAAGCAAAAGAACCTTTCCTCACAACAATCACAGCAGAAAAAGCAGAAGCTTGGTACCAAGAATCGCTCTGACCCTGGATATCATCGGGCCGGATCGTCTTCCCCCGGCGGACCCAAACCAAATTTGGTGCTTCACCGGGGGGTTATTCCGACTGCTCTTTTGAATCCCAGTCGTTTTGTTCCTGGCTAAACGAAGCGGAACCAGTCAACCGCAGGCTAGAGACAGAAGGCCAAGGTTGCAGCCAGATTAGGGGGGATGGAATTTTGGGAAATGGAAGCTCGGGAGAAGGGCTCACGAATGTGATGGCTCATGTGGAAAAGTGCCGCCTTTCACATTCCAGTCGACGGGCAATATTAACGAACCGAGAAACTCTCCAACGTTCAGGTTGACTTGACTTGTTCAGGAGATCTTTAAGCGATTTCACGCTAACTAATGAATTGGGTCTTGGTAATGCACTCAATCTTGCATATCCATTCCGCACCATTTTTTACGATTGCCTCAATTCGGACGAAAGGGTGGCACGAACTTGGCCGATATCTACATACGTACAATGGCCGATATTACGGTGCATCCCCAATATCTCAGTAGCATTTTTGCGTTGTTTTTTATCACTGCTCATTTACCAGCTTTCACAAATCCCATGTCTCCCCAATAAAACCCACCCCCTGCCACCGGGAATCTTCCCCGAACGCTCCCTCGGTTCCGTCATTTCATTTCAGTTTCTCGTTAACAACGCCCTTTTTCTTTTCTTCCCACATGGCAACCTTTCCTCTTTGCTCCCCAGCAGCAGCTGGTAAACTCTCATTCAGCCTTTACTGGATATTGACCATGTGCGTGGCGTCGGGCTTTCTGTATTAGGTTCAACTAGGCTTGTCCTAGATACAAATCCGTGTCTGTGCCGTGCCCCAGACTCTGGACGGTTTTTGTCTTGCATGACTCTTGCGCTTTGATCTCCAGTTCACGCTGTGATGACCTGATCCTTATCCTACTACCAGGACCATCTCTGTGCCCGGGTTGAGAACATGTGAAGGTTGGCTGAGACAAGTCATCGAGATGATGGAGAAAAGACTGAGAGATACCGAAAGAATACAGCTTTTTCTCAGGGTTCACGAGGCAGCAGTAACTCCCCCTGTCATTACCACGTTTTACCACACTCTGGGGACTGTTGACGCCGCAGAAGTGCATAAAATCCCATCAACCCATTCCATGCATCTCCCAAAAAGAACCCATACCCGAATATCATCCAACACGCCCCCATCCTCTGTACCATCTCCCACTTCCCATTCCTAGACCCAACGACTTTCTTCGAGAACAACTCACCAGGGGCAGTCCCGGACCGTTTCAGCCATGGCCAGAAACAGACCTTCCCTCCGAAGATCCCCTTCGCTTCGTTGACCAGAGAGCCGGTAACCTAGGCTGTTCTCGTCATTTAAACTTTCTCGCTTGGGTTTCAGAATACGGGTTTTGTCCTGACTAACGGCGGAGGTTTTTTTTGGGGTGGGCATGTTTGCGACAGGAGAGCAACAGAAAACGGTAGCTGACTCGGTTGGGGATGACGATTGATTGCCTGAAACGCACTTGGAATGACATGCTGGTGATGAGATAGATCGAAGCTTGTCTGTTTCCGGGTGAGGTTGGGCTGAAACTGAGGTCCTTTGTGAGTGGTGACAGTTCCGATGAGATTTAGTCTGGATGAACATGAATCAGCGATGATCGTTACGTCAACGATTAAATAGGAGATATCGCAAGTGTCCCAAGTTGTCCAGTGCTTGCGCCTCGAGGACCAAGTTGGATAAAGAATGCGAGCCTAAACGAACTCGAGGCCTGCTGCCTGAACAGCATGAATGCTAAGCTTTGTCTCATCAGCAGCCACAAGCGGTTGAGCTGCTTAGCTTCTCTGAGGTGCTTATCAAGGGACACTCAACTGAAGATGGGTGCAAGCGGCGTCGATATCTGAAACTACCTACCTTTGAGTTTGTGCACTGATAAGTGCCAGTAGTCTTTCAGCCTTATTCATGCCTTACACTAGTTCAGCTGAGATAGCATAACAACAACGTCACGACATTTACAAGGCATAAATGTACAGTTGTGGCATTCATATTAAGTTCACAAGTGATGAGTGTAACGTTTGCTCCATCGGCAAAGGGTTGCAGATAGAATGAATTGTAACTGTAGTCAACTGCCGAGTCGTTGCAACGAGCCGTGTTTGACGTTGCGTTTAAGCTCATGGATCATCAAACTTGCTGCCGCGTGTATAAGTCATGTTACCTGACGATATGTCCATTGGACAGGGTCCAGGTGGGACTGAGAGAAGGGCAAACATGGAAATAACTGTAATCACGGACATCAACTTCAGGCTCCACTGGGAACGTCCAACACTTAATTTATGTGAACCCAGAAACAGAAAATAAGGACATCTTTCTTGTAAATTCTTGACATGAATCTGGACCCGGTTCCTACGGTGCTGGAGTATGCTTAGCAGTCATGTTATTCTCAAAGTCATACGCCTAAGCCAATTGAGATCGAGAGAGAGAACTGTTCAGCACGCAACAAAAACCTAGAGCTTATACCAGTTGGTAAATGATTCAAAGATAAAAGAGAGATATTGGCAGTAATCCAAGACATAGATACGTGGTTGGTTCCCTGAATTTTGTTCTATCCTTGAGCTTATTGGAGTGGCTCGCTACAAGGACGTGTCTCGGGTAGGTTCTAAATAACCTTATCGGTTCAATATAGGTTAAAATATAATTAGCCCTAAGTATTAATTATCTATATTATTCCTTAACTTGTATTCTTTATACTATATTGCCTTAAGGCCTAATCTAATCTA
>JAAOAG010000596.1:0-21298 GCA_013186755.1 Fusarium begoniae | reverse complement strand
AAAAGTTAAATAAGCTAGTAGCATTAGACGGAAAAGTTTATCTGTTAGAGATTTGGTTATATTTAGGACATTAAGCTATAAAGGTTTTAAACACAAAGCCATCAGAAGAAGCGTAATTGGTTTAGTGGTAAAATTCTCCGTTGCCATCAAGCAGCCAGAGTCGGGGAGCCCAGGGTTCGATTCCCTGATTACGCATTAATAGAGCTACAGCTCAAGATATCTTTTTGCGCTTGTATTATTCTATATTTTTGTGAGTGTTTTGCCATGTTCCAGCGGCAGAGGCTCCATTGAGCTTCAGACGGAGCCGAAGCGGGAGCTCGAGACTTTGCTTAGTCACGGGGCAAGTGCAGATGAAATGTTTCCAATTCTAGTAACTTATACCACTTCTGGCACAGATCAATTGCGTACAGTTGAGGTGGAGGTAAAGTCATTGGGGCACTGTTGTCTGGCAACTCATAGTCAGAGTGTTACACTTGTTTATTATTTCTTTTCTGTCTATACTCACTGTTGTGAGATGTCTACTTTGCTCCACCAAAACTCAGATTGCTTACGAGCCCAATCATCATCCGTAAATACAGCGGCCTTGCCCGCATCTCCTCCTATCAACTCCTCATTCCCCTCGCCGAATCTCAACACTTTGGGACTCTTGGGATCATATGCCTCCCATTTGGGTCTCTGGGGGTACTCTCCCGGCACAGCATTAGGATCACCTCTTGTGATGAAGCTGGTAACGTAATGGTTCAGTGTCTTGGCAAGGTCTTTTTGTGTTTCGGAGACAGCGACAACCTTGGGATCGCAGACTTCGTAGCGCATGTTATCGGCGTGTTGGGCACCGTTGTTGACTGTGCTGACGGCGGCCCAGTGGTAAAGGTAGACGGGGACTGATGGGGAGGCGAGCTCGGCTGTTTGGCGTGCGGGAGCGACATAAGCATAGTGGGCATAAGCAGCCTCGATGCGCTTATACTGTGAGCCCATATCTTTGCGTGTCTCCTTGTACTCAGAATCTTCAAACTTGGCTGGATCTCGGTAGAGCTCCTCAATAGTGTCCAAATCCTCGGAGGTAAGCAGTGGCAGCAACTCAGCCCAGAAATGTCGAAATTGGGAAGACTCCGACATTTGCTTGTTCACATAAAGCGAACCTTCGTTCGTTGTGAAGCCAGTCATTATAGGCACCTTATGCCACTTGCCCGACTTCCATGTCTCAAGAGGCGGTCGCGCGATGACCTCGCCATCAATGACAGGTTGGAAAGCCCAGCGGAGGGAGGGGTTGTACTTGTCAAATGTGGCTGTTTGCGCATCTGTGATGACCTTCTCAGGCTGTTGGCGCAGATAAGGGAAGATCTCATTCTCTGGGAGATCTTCGGGAACGCCGACCGCGCGCAGGAAGTCGTTAAACTGTGCTTCGTGAATAGGCGCGTTGTAAGGTCTCACAGCCCGTGATGTAGGAGCTCCAGACTCAATGATGGCTTTATGAAAGAGAGGGGCACCGCCATCTTTGTAGTGCATGATATGATGGCCGATCTAGTTGAAGTTAGTGGACTGTATGCCTAGGTTGCGGCTGGAACTGACAGAATGAGCACCGGCAGACAGACCAAACAATGTGACATTACTGGGATCACCACCGAAGGCTGCGATGTTTTCTTGCACCCACTCCATCATGAGAATCTGATCCTTCAGTCCAAGGTTCAGAACACCCTCCTTAGCACTCAGACTCGAAGGCAAAAAGCCCAAGGCTCCAATTCGATATTGAAACGTCACAGCAACAAAGGCTTCGGGTGCGTTCGCCACCATCGACGCTGTCTTGTGCATATGCGCCGAACCTCTATTAAAGGCGCCACCATGCACATACAACCCAACTGGCAATCCTGCATGTTTGTCCGCTGACTTGCGAAAGATATTCGCCGTCAAACAATCCTCACTTTGTTCAAGCGTTGGTCCTACCAACAGTCCCTTGCCTGGAGCTGCCGGGCCATATTCAGATGCATCGATGACTTTGTCAGGCGAAGCTGGGACTTTGACGGGGAGGCGGAAACGGAGATCGCCTGTTGGGGGTAGAGCGTAGGGAACGCCCATCCAACCATCTACGGGTTGGGGTAGGCTGTCATTCAGCTTTACGCCGACAAGCTTGCCCTGGGGCAGGGAGATGGTTGGAGTGTCTGGAGAAATTTGGCTACCCATTTTGACTTAATTTGCTATTGTCACAAATAAGGGCTCGTAAGAATACAATGGTTAAATACAATCAAGACTCTACACTGACGAAGCCCAATGTTGGAGTAGCGCCATCAACATGAGGGGCATATTCTCGGCGTCCAAAAACCGCTCCGCTCTCCACGGCTCAGTTCCGACAACGGCTTCAACAGCAGAATCACCGGAGATAAGTGCCATCTGCGCCCTATCTTTCCAATCTGAGAAATAAAACATGCGAATCTCCCCTTCGAGATCGGGGAACTTTCCTGCCCCGCGATTTCGCCTGTTGAATATGGATCCGATCGTGACCGGTGTTAGATCTGAGGACCGAGTATCGGAGGTTGATAGCGGCCAACTGAAACTAGGCCTAAACCCCGCAAACTTGGGTGACTTTAGTGAGGTAGTCATTGGTGAGAACGCCGTTTACGCTGTCTTGACTCAGGAACTGCTGCTTCGTTGGGATGGGATCTGCATGATAGACTGATAGGGTTAATTCGCTTGCAAGATACGAGAAACATGTATCCCGGACCGTTGTCTATCGCTTGTTTAGTTGAGAGAAAGGTTATATGGGTCTGTGGCCTCCCGTCATCGTGAATCCTAGACATGATAGCCTGGTTGATTCAAGGGTGCCGAGAGCCACTGGTCTAAAGATCTCCTAAGTGATCCTAAGTTTACCTACATATTTTCATCTCTTAGGATCCAGGCCCTCAATTTTCTTGCCTTTCTTAAACTGTCACACGATGTCGTCACCTACAACAGGGCCGATGCCCAACGACAAGAAGCTCGCCGAAGAAGAGCAAATCGCCATGAAAAAGCTCAACTCCATCACCCCAGGCGAGGTCGTCGAGCTTGACGCTACAGAAACATTTCTCCGCCAGCATAACTTTACAAACGAATACATTGGTGAATTATTGAATGACACAGAACTCAACAAGAAGCTCATCCGGAAGGTTGACATGATCCTCCTGCCCCTGTTGATGGGCACATACATGCTTCAATACATCGATAAGAACGCGCTCTCTTATAGTGCGGTTTTCGACCTGTTTACAGACACGGGGATCTCATCAGATCAGTATTCCTGGTTTGCATCCCTATTCTATATCGGGTACGTGGTTGCTGAATATCCTTGGTTGTTTCTCGCGCAGAAAACGCGGATGGCCAAGGTCGTTGCCGGCTGCGTTATAGCGTGGGGGGGTGTGTTGCTACTAACGGCTGCTGGAAATAACTTTGGTTCGTTGGCAACGTGTAGATTCTTTCTTGGTATTTTTGAGGCGCCCATCACAACGTGTTTTATGATGATCGTTTCGATGTGGTATACGCGTGAGCAGCAGCCATTCAGAGCTGGTATCTTCTACTGCTGTAATGGTGTTGGAGCTATGGTGCGTCTAAGTCTCCTCTTGTTATGACCCTGCTAACGCTAAAAAGCTTGGTGGTATTCTTACCTACGGCATCGGCCAGATCAAGAACTTTCCCGTCTGGAAGGCTGTGTTCATGACCTGTGGAGGCATGACGGTCGTCTGGGGCTTCGTTCTACTGTTCTTCCTCCCTGACAGTATTATGTCAGCTCGCCATTTCACCCTCGAAGAGCGGGCCCTTCTCATTGGCCGTGGCCGTCTCGCTCGAACTGGTGTTCTGAACAAGACCATCAAGTGGAACCAAATCCGGGAGGCGTTCATCGACCCTCAAGTCTGGCTTCTTGTCTTGTTCATGCTCCTTAACGAAACTATCAATGGAGGCATCGCTAACTTCGGCAAACTCATCATCAAGGGCGTTGTCAAAGATCCTCTTGAGACAGTCGCTCTTGGTATTCCCATGGGCGCATTCCAAGTCATGTACATTCTATCAGGCACCTTCCTGGCTTCGCGCATCAAGAACTGCCGCACTATCATCATGGTTGTCTACCTTATCCCCACCATTATTGGAGTTTGTCTACTCTGGAAGCTTGATCGTGAACATCACAAGATCGGTGTGCTTTTTGGTTATTACATTATCGGTGCCTTTGTTTGTTCCTTGGTCCTCGCGATGCAGATGCCCGCTAGCAATCTCGGCGGCTACACCAAGCGTATCACTGCTTCTGCAATGGTATTTATCGCCTACTGTATCGGGAACATCATCGGGCCCCACGCTTTCTTGGGCTCGGAGGCCCCTTTGTATCAATCCGGATGCATTTCGATTCTCAGCTGCTCGGTTGCTCAGATGGTTGTCGCAATTATGCTTCGAGTACTCTTGTCCAGACGAAACGCACGACGAGATGCCGCTGCTGCGGCTGTTGGGACGAATAATGAGGATGCCTCTGAAGTGGATGGAGCTGACTTGACAGATTTCGAGGTAAATTTCGGTCCAACTGTATTTTGATGAGGCACTAACGTTTTGCAGAACCCTCATTTCCGATACGTGCTCTAAACTCCGGAAATCGCGATTACAAAGGCAGACGAGAACTGGTTTAAAGATTCACTGAGATACACTAAACTTGCCTAAATATATTCATCACTTAGATCCCAAGATTTCAACCCTTCCCTAGGCAGCACCGCCAATACGCTTTCCCATGATACGACCCAAAAGACATTCTCAAACCTAAAATTACTTTTCGTCCCTGGTGCTACAGTGTTATTACAAGCCCCTATCCACGTCCTCGTCCTCGTCTGCTACCGCGATAATGGTCTGGGCCACGGAAATATAACCTCGTAAGTCGGAGCACCGACAAAGAAGCATAAGCCAAGAACCCACTCCTTAGTATACAAACGCAATGGTCCGTTGAGTTCGTCATCTAGACGAACTCCGAGGGACACGTGATGGTCTAGATCATTTGCCAGGTATTCTTCATCTGGCTGATCTTCTGACCAGAGCGACGTGAAGACATGTGTGAGATCATCCTCCTGCTGGCTGAAAATCTCTTCAGATAGATCAGATTTCCGGCTCCGAATGAAGATCGCCCGTGCTGTTGTAGCCTCTCCAGATGGGTCACATAGATAGCCCACTGTTAAAGGTTGGTCTGCGTCCATTGCTCTGACGAGTTCCTTTGCCATACGTCTTCGGTACCGCAGGCTAAATGACCCCTCATCTACAACAAAGGCATCTTCCTCAAGAAAGTCCTTCGCATCATCCACTATCTCTGCGTCCTTGCGTCCTTTCTTTGCCTTCACAAGTTCGACTAGCTGTCTCAAACGGGTGCGCTCATAATCTGATAGTTGCTGTTTACCTTTCCGATTTGGCTGTGATAAGCGTGGCGAAGACCGCGGCGCTCGAAGAGTATCGTCCAACTCCCAGAGATGACCTCTCGTGACTATCCCAGGTTTAGTGAAGTTGACATCGACGAAGCGACAGCTCTTGTTGAAAGTCAGCCTTTTGGCGCCCTCGGGAGCTCTAAAGTCGTCAAAGAAAAGGCCGTTGATCTGCTCAACCATTGGCTCATGCTCTGACACAGGTGGCTCATCGTTTTTGAGTATCTCGCCGTTCACGAGCCGAAGGGCCAGTATCGCGAGGTCCAGGTTTACGCCGCTGTGTTGAAGCCGCGTACTACTGAGACGTGTCGCGTATTGGCAGCAGTTGGCGATGATGGCCAGACAGTCCCATGGCTCTGTGACACCTCGTTTTCGAACGTCTGAAACAATCGTTCCAGACATGGAGCTTGAAGGCGGCAACAATATGGTGTACTTTCCGGCAGTCGCCAGTATATGATCAATCATTTCGTCATCCTCAGTTGTCACAAAGTGATGTCGGCGAAAGGCAAGACAAAATTTAGTGGCACTTTCTGAGAACCTGGCAGACTGGACACTCAGCTCGCCAGGTACTACACCAAACATTGGTTTCTTGCCGCTGAGTATCGACCGTTTTGTGTCCTCAAAGTCGGCGCTGTGATGGATCAGAAGCGTCATTTGGAGGCCAGCTCTGTAGTTCTCCTGGAACGTCCACGCTCTTGTCCACCATTTATCGCGAGTGATTTCGTATATCAAGCATAGCATTTTATGCGCTTGACTATACTCTGCGCCCTTAGACAGCGCGAATCCGCCCTCGTGGTACTTGACAAGGGCACCTTTGAGTATCGAAGAGAGGGTCCTCATCTCATCCTCATCTTGGATCGGGCGGCCGAGTAGCGCAACAGGATGATCGCTCAGCGAGTAAACACGGTCCATTGCATCGAGAGCGTGTCTCTTTTGTCGGCACTCAGCATGTGTGCATGCTGACTGCTTGCATTTCTTCTGCGGGATACTATGCCGATCAATCCACAGAAGCGGCACGTCATGGCACAGCATGTACTTGGTGATCCGTTCAAGCACCGAATTTCGTACTGAGGAGCGCCAAGCTCCTTGCCCATCCCTTGTCTCGATTTTATGGCCCTGCTTCGATGAATTTTGCGTCTCATGCTCGGAAGCGTCCCAAGTGTACGAGAGCGCAACGAAATCACTGTCTGTGAATCCGTTGACAGTTTTTCTGAACCAATAAGGTGTCTGGGACTTTTCATTGTCATCTTGAGTAAACTTTCTCTTCTTGGATTGTCGCCGACCGAGACATTCGAGGTTCTCGACGATCCATATCATCTTTTGCTGTGGGATTCTGCATTTCTGTATCTCGAGGAGTGAAGATATGATGTTTGGCTCCTCGTCAGGTGTGTGACTGCCCCGAAGGACACGTTTTGTGGCCATACTTTGGGCCGCTGCAAGGACATTTCGGGTTTAGGGGATGCAGTCGATTCGACAAGGGTGAGATTTCTGGTCAAGGATGACGACGTCAGCGCCGCTAGCTCACGAGACGCGTCCTCAGCTGCCAATCACAGTCCTCTCTCGACTTATGTGGGTCTATCATCACTGTATGGAATGGTTTAGGGTATAGGGTATCTAGGGCTATTTTAAGATCAACTTAATCTCTTAAACATCTTCTACCCAAGTTCCCGGCATTAAACTGTCTTGTTTCCGCCTAAAAAGCCCGTTCTTCCTTTCTTTGCGTTTTTGGTTTCTCTCAAACCGTTTTTGGGCCACTTGCAATTCCCGATCCACCCATTCCGTCTCATCCGCACTGTAATCATTGTAGTAACGAAGAGGAAGCCAAAAAGGCCATCCTTTTCGATATCTATCAGATCCGTCCGGAGCCGCCAAGGTTTGATGTTCTTTCCAAGCTTCATGCTGTACAATGTATGCTTGTGTCGAGCCTCCTGGGTATAATGTGAGTGGCATCGCAAAGTGTTCATGTTCCGTCAACAGTTCCTTAACAGGACATTCATCATGGACTGAAAGCGCCCAGAATGGAAATTGTCGCCCCTTTGACTCCTTGATGAATAAGACGCGTCTGTAGTTCGAGGAACCGACTTTCCTGTTAATCCAATATGGCGTATCGCGCCACGTTGCAAAGCAGCACTCCGTCTCGACCATGAGATATTCCTTGATGTTGACGCCAGCCTCCTCCAAAATATCTATCCATCGATGCACATTTTCCAATATCTCATCAGTGTCCCAATGGTAAAACAGGATATCTTTCAAGGCACTGAAGTCAGTGTTGGCTCGAAGCTGTTGATGGATGTCCAACCCTCTGGAGACACAGTCTGCAACAAGGCCTGCCCATCCCTCGATGCTCATTCTTGAATCGTGCCTGAATTGTTTCATGGCGTATCTCCAGACTGCAGTATTGAAAGCTACCATGTTACTTGAGAAATGAGGCTTGCATGCTTCTACGCATATCTGTGCGTTGTATGGATCTTCAATACCTCGCAGGATCATGTGAAATTCGGATGCCAAAATGGAGTCTCGGCGTATCTTGATGTATTCTAGGACGCATCTAGGGCCATCTTCCCCGTTAAAAGCGTACAAATATCTTGCACTACCAATATGGTTTCTAAAATGTTAGCATGTCTGCTCGTTTCTGTCTATAGCTAAACCGTACCTGCTGGATGGGTCAAACGTTTGCGTTGCGAGAAATTTAAGAATTGACTTCGCTTTTGTCAAGGCCGCAAGCTGTCGTCGTGTTAGAGCGATAAAGAGATAATGCTGTTCGACTTACGCCTAGAAGAGAAGTTTCGTTATCAGGATCATATTCGTCCCAGGCAATGACTGTTGAAGGTGTTAAGATGCCTTGAGTAAAATATGTCTTGATTTGACCTAGGTTATCACCCATAAAAGCGCATTCAATCTTCTCGCCAATCTGACGCTGGCCTTGCTCGAAGTAAATAACTCGCGGTATCTGTAGAGTGATACAGAGCGGGGCGAGGTTACCACGCCGTAGCGATACTTTGACGTACAAGCCTAGCAATGAAGAACCTATCGTGAAGAAAGAATCATCCTGAATTGTTGATGAGCTTGTGTCGAATGAGGCTTCTTCCTTGGTTGTTTTTCTTGTCCATTGTACAAATGCCTTTGTGTTCCAGGCTTTTCTCCATGTATCGACGACAGTTTCTGGGCTTTTCTGACGCGCGTGATGATCATCATATTGCTCGAGGTCTCTGACATGTGGCCCCTCTCGTAGATCTCTAGCGGTTGAAGCAGTTGTGGTTCGCAAAGGGCTCCGGACAGCCTCATGAGACGTCATAGTCACGGCGCTGAAGGATTAGAAGGAAGTTTGCAGGCTTCAGGTCAGGTGTACTGTACAGAATATTTGCCGTCATGTGCAGCTGAAGCGAGGAAAGGCAACGGTCTAGTCCAATTGTGGCGAGACGAATCTGATCTTTATGGCGTAGAAATAGGGCTCCAACAGTCTTCAAGGGATTGCGGGTATTCTTCTGCATTCTTGAGATTGTATCGAGAATACGATGGATATCGGAGACTTTGGATAGGCATTGCTGGATAATACGACTTAACTTCTTGAGAAGATTGACTTCCAGCGTGGTGAACCTTTGGATTCTATCTGAAAGAATGATTTCCAAGGAGCAACAAATGGTCTCAATATCATCAAGCTTGTCAGCAAGACTTTCGAGCTCTTTCGCCGCTGACTTGTAGTCTGCGATGAATTCCTTGACGGCTTTTGCTGTCTGCACTAGCTGCATTGCTAGTGACACAATACCGAAGCTTAGAGAGGCAGGGTCCATAGCGTGTAAGGAATGTCGACGGTGAAGTCTGGATTACGAGGATGAGGCGAGTCTTTTGATGTTGGTGATGAGGGAAATCGGGCTGCGCAGAATGGCTTGGAGGGGCTGTGCAAAGCATCGCGATCTAATTCGTTGGATGTTTTCTCATCGCCAACTTGTGTTGAATTGTGATTCGTCTACTCTCGCAGCCTGCATAAAGAGGGCTGCAGTTTATACGTAACCAAAACAACGAGCATTTGTATTAATGTGAGAAGCAAGAGCTGATTAAGCACAAATAACACGTCCTCCGAACCCTCATTCATTCCACCCATGCTCCTGGAATTCCCTGCCATCCGCTTCCTTTACCGTTAAGCTTTTGATGCCTGCGGTGCTCTTTTCGTTCAAACCGACGCTGCTGCAATTCGCAAGCTCGATCAGCCCAGTCTGCTAGGTTATCTCTGTCACCATCCTTGGGGCTGTAACGATTGAGAGGGGGCATAACTGGCCAATACTTCATCGCAAATTGTGATGCATCAAGGTTCCTTCCACTGTTTTGTTGTTTGTATACCTCTGTACGTTCAAACCAAGAATACCAGTGGATTTCTGTATCCATGTATCGCAGTGCTGGAAACTCGGTCAGAAGTTCGCGTACCGGGCACGAGTTATCAGCGTATTCGATCCAATATGGGAGCATTCGTCCCTTGTGACACCTCGAGCGAAGCGGTCGGCGTACAGCCGAATCTTCGAGTTTGCGAAAGCTGTAGATTTCGTTTTCCAACCAATTGTCAGAACAATATTTTATGGCAACCTTCAGATAGTTTGCTACGTCGACCTGTGCTAGCTCCAACATGTCGACCCAGCAGCAAACGTGATACCAAGCATCATCGGAGTCAAAGGAATACCATAGAATAAACCATATGTTCCGGGTGAATTGGCGGTACTTGGAGCTGGAGACCCATTCATGGCTGCGCCCGGCAATGCCTGTAAATAAGGATGCCCAGTCCTCCAACCGAGCATTTGACATCTGACGAGTGGAAAGTACGGCAAAACCATAGCTCAACTCACTCAAAATGGCATTCTCAAAACGGTCCCAGTCGTGAGGAAAATACTGTCGACAAGCTTCAACGTATGCAGTAAGACGACGTGCCTCCTGAGCTCTGAGTAAGATACAGAACTCCGCTGGAGTAATTAATGTTTTGCGGATATGAATGTACTCGAGAAAACAGGCAAAGGCTTCATCTGAGTCGGGGTATCGGTATTGAAAAGAGAAGCGAGCCGCATGATTTCTGCCGTCCTTAGCACTAAGCATCATACTGAGATTGACTTTATTGTAGATACCTTGGTTCGCTTAGATTCATTTGACCTTTCAAGAAGTTCAGAATCTTGCGCGATTGAAGCGACATTGCAAGCTAATATAAGGTCAGTGCACTTGATCAAACAAGTCGGAAGAAAACTGACGCCCAATAACGATGCTTCATCGTCGGGATTGTATTCGGCATATGTCACTACCGTGGCGGGCGTGAGGAGTCCTTGGCTGAAGAGATCCTGGGTCGCTTGCAAATCGTCGGTATCAAAAGCCTTTCGAACCCTTTCACCCACGCCTGTGACATCCTCGGAAATCAGGAGCACTCGTGGGATCTGCAACCGAACAGATAAGGGTGCGAGAGGACCTCTCATTAGTGAAATTTGTACGTATATGTTCATTAATGATGATCCAAAAGTGAAAGTCGAGCTTTCCTGTACCTGCACCGAAACTTGAGTATCGGCATCAGGAATCGTTTCTACCTTCTGTGTCTGTTGGAGAAACGCCAGACTTGAGCATTGACGTCTCCAACTCGAAACCAAAACCTTTGACTGTCTTCGGGTAGGCTGTACATTGAGATCTAATGTACTGGATTCTTCCTTTGGTGTGAAGCAGCCTGTTTTCTGCATGGGTTGATTGGCAGGGAGCGGCAAGTTCAGCGGTTGGACGTGTTTTATGCTCATTGCACTGGATTGTTAAGTCCGCCGTACTGTATATTGAGGCATTATACGTACCATGAGAACGCCGACAAAGATATAGTCAGAAATTCGAGTGAACTGCCCAGACTATCGACACATGAGGCAAGCTGACGTCTGTAATTGAGAAATATGAAGCCCGTTCTTTTCAAAGGATTGCGGTTTTTGTTGAGCTTCTTAGAGATCTTTCCGATTTCCTGGTAGACATTGAATACTTCAACGTAACACTGTTTAACGGCGCATTGGAGATTGTCGAACAGGACAGACTGCTCCATTGTGAAAGACGTGCCACTAGCCTCTGATAGAGCGATATCCAGCAACTTGCAGACAACCTCAAGATTATCGAGCCTTCGGCAAAGAACCTCTAGTTCTTTTGTCGCTGATCTGTAGTCGTTGACCAACTCCTTGATAGTGATTATCGCTTTGAAGAGCTGCATAGATAAGGGAACAATCCCAATGGCCAGTGAAATCGGTTCCATGGTGGTTAGTTGGACGCTTGTGAAATCGAGCTCGAGGGAAATGGAGATTCTGTTGAAGGGATATACCCAGCGAAGTATGTATGACAAGTTTCAGACTGCGATTACAACATTGTACAAGTTAGCGCCAGATGTCCAAAATTGGATATGGTGATTCATCCAGTATATGCAGCTTACCGAGAAACGAATTGACTGGACTTGTGTATCGTCAGGAAGCGAGGGACTGCAGCGAGCCTCAACTCATGATTGGGAAAATCATGTTGTGCAAATTGAACACCGAGATATGAAGACATGGCCGTATGAGTACCCAGCGAAACGATGCTAGGTGCACAAAGCCGGGACTCATTATATTCCGAGGTAATAAATATACAACAAAAGCTATCTGGATCATGTTCATAATGCCCTCCCAACCATGCCCTTCCCAGGTTCTTCAGGTAGACGACCCCATAACTCATCAGTACTTTGGTTGTTTCCAGGATAAGCAGACAAACTCTCCACGTCAACCTCTCTCAAGACATGTATACTATCATTTGTCCGAACCGCTGGGATCGGATTGGTAGCCGCGATAGTTGTGTTGGTCCGAGAATCGCCAGCGTGGATAAAGTCTCTCGTACTCGACGCAGTTCCTTTAGTATTCCCCTTGTGCATAGATGACAAGGGTACAAGAGTGCTCTGATTCTCGGAGTTCTTTGTTGGTCGCGAGCGGGTTCCGCTCCGATTGCGAACGAACTCAATGAGTTCGCTCAGAACAGCAAATTCCAGCTTCAATTTGATCGAGTAGGTGACCAGCTTGATACCTTGCTCCCAGACATACAGGTCATGGAACTCTATGGCCAAGAGAGCGATGTCCATTAGGATGATGACGAAGTTGATCGTGAAAAGCTTGTATAGCATGTTTTTTGTGTCGCCAAAAGCTGTCTTGAGGATCTCCATTGACTTCCAGATGTACAGACCCGAGATGATGAGTTCTTGTAGATAGAACATGGACATGGAGATCTTTTCCATGATGTTGAAGACATTATTAAAGCCCCTTCTGTTGTCGCTTGGACTATACTCTGATCCGAAGAGTAGTACGGTCATCGTCGAATGCTAGGCCGTGGTTAGTTGGGAATCATGGTTCTTAAGAGCATAACTTACCCAAACGAGACCATTGATGATGATCATAATGAGAACAGATCGTAATATCTTGACGTCGGTAACAATCAGGTGAAGTCTCGAGTACAAAACAACAGACTGGCCAGTAATGACAAGGACCCATCCAACAGTCTCAATGATCATGCCAACATAATCGTGTGTAAGGTCGAAGTAGACAACGAGCCATCCTAGACAGTATGGGATGATTCCGAATGATGCAATGAGGATACTCCAAAAGTAAAGTCCCGATCGTCTTTTGAAGGTCAGAGAGATGAGGGTGAGTAGTTCGATAGCATTGTAGAGTGATAACGTCGATGCAACCTTGGTCACGTATCAGTACATAGCACTGACTCGACGGGTATACGTCTACAACTTACAACAACAAAGACATCTCTACCAATATAGACTGTTTCATCGATGGATGAGTAGTGAGCATCCCATTTATCGCGATGGGGTAACATCATTGTAATCAGTCGAAGGGAACCTGGACAGTGGTGAATGTGAAATATTTCGGCAGAAAAGCATGCTTACAACGGAAAAGGCAGCTTGGCACATAATATTTCTTGCTTATTTGGGCACTGTCAAAGCGTCACAACGGATAATGCCAGGGATCCAAGGCCGTGAAGCTTGATACACCACAGAACGGTCTCGATCAGCACGCGCTATAGCTTAGTTGTAGTAGGATTGCCTAGGTAATACGCCAAATATGTGTTAGAAGTCCTTTAGCATATGCTGATGAAAGTCAAAGAACATCGTGGCTTGTGGAGAGCGCGGATGACCCAATGAGTAACGCCATAGCATTCCAAGCATCCCGTGCGCCCGCTATTCATCGGAGGAGCTGATTGAGAGCTGACCCCGAACTTGGATAAGAAATGCAATATGTTTCCTTTGATAGATTCTTAAGCTACTGACAGACTTATGTCATGTCGGCGGCTGGTAGTTCAATCTAGACCCCTCATATGTTGGGTCAGATGATGGCCTTGATATTGCCTCGTTTGAGACTCAATGACTTCAACAATCCCATAGCAGCGCTATCTCGCGCCAAGACTCGCCGGTATCCAACCCGTAAGCAAGAGCGGAATACGAGGAAGATGATCAATTCCTGTCATCTAGCGTGTGTAAGGTGAGCCAAAGGACTTTTACATGCTTGGAGCCATGGATGTGAGACATCCCGATCATCTAAGACAAAAGCAGCTTGCAAGTTTGGCCAATTGAGGAGTCTGTGGCTTGCATTTAAGCTTCTGTTTATGGTTGTCATGGACGTTTTCAATGTGTACCTGCATTAAGCCCAAATGGGCTACCCAGAAAAGCCTGGTCCAGAACTGCCACCTTGTGTCTTGAGTTTGAGAGGCCTGAAGGATCGGCAGGACAAATATCCGGGTCTCTCTTGAAAAGCAGTTAAAATGGACCGAACTAAGACCCATCAACATGTTTCGAAGTGGTAACAGTAGATCCAGGATTCAAGTGTCAAACTTTACAAGATGTCTTGTTCCAACATCTAAACCAGCACCACAAAAATAACCTATGAACTAATGAAGTAGCAATACTCATTTTCTAAACGGCTGCAAATTTTCGTAGTCATTGCGGCCTCTTCAACAGTAGACTTTTCGGAGTGCTTACAATGGTACGTGTTGCCACCTGGTATATGACTTGGGCTAGACAAGTGATGTTTTTCGCTTGTTGAAAACTCTATGTTACCACGCCGCCTCTCACTTTCACATGTATTAGTAAACCTGGGAAAGACTAATAAAATCATCTGACTGCAAACTAGGTGTTAGGCCATGCTGGTCGAACGTCACCTCATCTATCTTAATATATAACGAACTCCTGCTCAGTTGGAAGTGTATGGAAGAATTCTCCTTGCATGATTCCATCCACGTATGCATCTCCTGCAAAGGTGAAACCTCCTTCATGACGTTGACGAAGTACAATGGGTGAATGAACCCCAGGAATAAGTGTAACGATATCCCCTCCCTGTATATACTCATGACCTAGACCAAACATCCCCTTCTGTGTCTTGAACAGGGTTCTCCCTCGCCTTGCAACAAAGGCAAAACCTTGAATGTGGTCGCTTGCATAGGAAAGCCTTTCAGCTAAAGTCCAGTTTGGTGGCATTGGCATTGGCGATGGCAATTTGTCTAGGTAAGCAATCTGTGTTGCGGTAAGACTTTGGCTGCTTATGGATTCCTGTCGCATCACAGAACGAATGAGCGAACGAACTTCGCTATCAGTATCCCCTGTACCTTCATCGAAACAAGATTGGAGAGTCCTCCACACATAGTCCTCACCAGGTCCGGAGGATTCTGGTAGCTGCACAAAGCCGATGATTGATGATATCCGGCGTATATTTTCTTTTTTCCTTTCTTCTGGGAAGCATTTGCCATGGAATTCTTCACGGTATCGCCATACCTCAGTTATCGAATCCACTAAACACCTATGTCTGCGAAGGATACCGGACTGATTATCGCCATCAACGGGGACTGTGGTGAGTCTATCAATATTTCCTGTCGCAAAAAACTCTCGCCCTGGACGGTTTATAGGCCACGTCCGGCAACTCTGGTGTCCAAATTTGCGCCAGTCAATCACCCAAGACGGTATGTCACCCTGGTATCCGTCGCTTGGTGTGCATAGATCTATGTCAAGGCCGTCGGTATCACATTCGTACATGGCTCTTGTTGCCATCGTGAATACCTCTCTGAGTGAAAGTCGGTAGTCTGCTTGGATACGCAACTTGGAATTGTCAGTTATGACTCCAAGTAGGGCGAATATGAGATCTCTGGGGTCAGTTGCTGTATATAGTTGCGAAAGAGGCCGTGAAAAGTCATGATAGAGTAGTCGTGACAGTGGTATGTTTTGTCCTTGTTGATGCAAACGCCGCGTCAACAAGGGTAGTTTTATAGAAATCTCTGAACTCATATAAAAGAGATCTATCGATGTATTTAAAGGCATGAAACCAAGAAAGTAGCTGCATAGGTTAAGTGACCGGAGTGTCTGCTCGATGAATCCCAGCGACTCTGATTTGTCTCCACACATGAGGATGACATTCTTCGCTAAGGCGACTTCTTGATTGATCCAGATTCTCTTCCAGTATGCCCGGTTCATCATGTCATACAGTCCTTGGAAGAATGGATTGCAACGCGGCCCTTTGAGACAAGGTTCCTGTATGAGACCGGCAAAAAAGGCCTCTAGTTCAGGCCGAGCACCGATTGATCGAGTGATCTCGTGGCCCAAATGCAAAGGATACGGATGATAGTCGAATAGGTCTTGGAGAAGAAGACGAAGGTCGGCATCCTCGCATTGATCGAGTTCAACCATCGTTGCTTTCGATCCGATACGACCACAGAAGTCCATTGCGATGTCGGTACTGCGTGTGCTTTCGCCTAGCCATGAATACACGCGAGACGCACTGCTGAGGATTGCCTTCATTTACCCGACTTGATAGCTCTTCTCATCAATATTCTTCTGTTGGATGCACAAGCTATCCAAAGCCAGCCAATGACGCCGTTACTGCGAAGTTGCGTCAAAGCCTGGTAGAGGTTTCTTCGTATACGAAGCAACACTCTATTGACAAGAATATACTCCTGCTGATATGTATCGCCCCAAACATATGAGAGTGCCGAGTAGGTTCCATCCTCGATGTAGCCGTGGCGGAGCTCAAGAGAGAGGCGAGTGTCGTGGGGCGAAGGCGGTAGCACACGAACAAGCCTGATCTGCGAGTTATCACGTCGCAAATGTTTATATATAACCATGACGTAGATGATGATATGGTATCAAAGGGGAACAGGGTCAATCACTAGGTTTTGTGGCAATGCTAGGTCCCTCCGTCTATAAGCTTTATGTGTGAACATGTGGGGAGAAGTGACGTCTACGGAATGGCTGAAGGGTTTCAACACCCAACCAACTTTCAAGGCTGCAATGGTTGAGAGAGATGAACTTCCGTTATTTAGCCAACACGTTAAAACTAATCCTAGGTCATCTTGCATAGCCTGCCGTAGGCAGACCTGCCAAGCGCGACCTCACAGACGCGAGACACTGAGCAACATGAATCAATTGTTCACAATGACTATCTGTCTTTGCATTACCACCCTAATCATCTAGAGGAGTGGACCATCCGTTGGCAGCGTCGTGGTCTTCGACTTCAGTTGTTCCACGTAGCGTCTTGTACCTCTTCATCTGCTGTGACTGCTCTGACTCCTCGCCCTTCAATATCCTCCCAATTCGCTCACCGATCTCCTGTCCTTCAAAGTAAGCGCCCTGTAAGTACCCGAAGAACTCGGCTGAATTAGCCTCGCCGGCAAACCACAATCGACCCACGTTCGCACGGAGGTTTTGGTGTTTCTCCAGCGTCATACCAACGGGCCAGTTACTGTAGGACCCGTACGACCACCTGTTTCTCATTTTAGCAAACATCGCAGCGCGGGGGACGGCGTGACTCACTCTTCCATACTCCAGCGGGGATACATAAATGCAGTGGGCTCGGGAACATGCTTATCGGGGAACATAGACCGTAGCACCTCCATGATTTCCTTCTTGGTCTTTTCATCCGACTGTTGCTCGACCTCGTAAGCTTGCTGTTGCACAACTGTTCCAAATAGTATATTAGATCCTGGAATGAAACCAGGCGTAGAAAGAGACTGAAACAATGGGTAGTAGCCGCGTTTCTCGGGGTCAGCGTAGAGGAAGTACTGTGTGTCCTCGGGCCAAAACGTCTCGTTGAACTGCATAAAGATTTTCGTGTAGGTGCCCATCTCCATTTGCTGAATGGCTTCTCTCTTCCAGCGGGGAAGCGTAGGCTTGAAGTCGACGGCGTCATTCTGTAGGACACCGACGGAGAAAGTGCAGATGGCGTAATCTGCTTCGATGCACCCGTCGTTAGTGTCAATCTTAACACCCTTAGTGTTGTACTCAATCCTTTTGACTGTAGTTTTTAGACGAAGCCTTGGGTCATTCTTCTTAAGGAACTCGTTCGCTTCTCCAATGAGCCAAGTATTGTAGCCCCGCTGATCGGTGACAAGATTGGTCTCGTCACTGAAATGCTTGAAGGTAGCGTTGTTTCCAGCGACACCGTAAACAAAGCCACTTTCTTCTGGAGTGTACGCCGTCTCAAAGTCCCATCCCCACCAGTCAGCAGCAGCCATCTTCATATCCCTCTTTGGTTTCCAGCCGGCCAGACTGAGACCAGTGCGAGTTGATGTATCCTGAAGATTCTCAGTAAAGATATAACCAGCCTCCTGCGAGGCGATCTCAAACTTCTCGTCAAAAAGGTCGATCAGGTCAGTATAATCCGAAGCCCCAGTCTCATCGTAGGTGATGATCGCACTATCATTAGAATACGTATTCTTCACTTTGTGCTTCTCGGCTAGGCGCCAAATCGGATTTATCTCGCCAGAAGGATTCTGAAGGCCTTCGATCCAGTTCGCACCCAGTTCGACAGTGAAAGGCGTGCCATCGGAGGACTTTCCAAAAGTGGTATGTTTCATGCGGCCTCCTATGTAGTCATTGTGCTCAAGGATGACAAAGTCGTGGATGGATGCATTGTGTAAGGTTTGGGCAGCAGTGATACCAGCTACACCAGCACCCAGAATTGCAACCTTGGCTTTGGCGCAGGTTTCTTTGCGTGGTATTGATGCTGCTTCGCTTGAGCTAAGTAGAAGGCCAAGGGATAGGAAGAGGAGGTCAGATGTTGAGTGTCGCATCTTGATAGTTACGATTACTCGGTACGGTTAAGGAAGATGAGGAGGATAAGAGGCTGCAGAAAAACAATGTTTACGATTTCAGGGCTTCTATGAACTACTTATGCTTCTCGATATTGTAGTGGATAATCCTCCTGTTGATCCTAGCATCTATCATCTAGTAGCTATCAATTCGACTTTCTTCATCTCCTTCCATTCTCGTCATAACTATGTCCCATGTCCTTGTCGAAGGCTTTATCGTCTCCTGATACAGCGGAGGTCCATTATCTTATCAGCGTGCCCAATTTCCTTCCCTTTGTGGCATATACATTGCAATTCTTGACTTTGGTGCCAATTACCCCGACATTTCGTGGACCACGCTTACCGAGTCGGGCGAATAGATTACAACTACCGAACTCCCTATACCCAGTTAGTCCAAGCTCTGAACAGGCCCACTAACATCGTGTTTGCAAGGAAGCAACGCTGATCGAGGGAATTCTCCCGACTGTTAAACCCGTTCCAGCAGGACGATGGAGACAAACCTGGCTATGGCGCTGAGTTGCTACGAATGAAGGCATCGTCTTGCTTCCCCGCATTTTGATTGCATGGCGTCGCGTAGTGGACTTATCCAGATCCTTAACAAATGCCGACGTTAGTGGTACCTTGGTGCAGATAAGAGCAGGCTAGACGATGAGGATAACATCCGAGACAGCCGGACGGTTGCAATCAGAAGCCAAGAATTGCATCCATCAGCAACCACGCGATACATTTAGACTTAGTTAAGCGGCATCGCATGGTCCCCCGAAAAGTTTGCGTAGTCGATGAGGCGGCGGCCATGGCTCTCGTATGCTTGTTTTGCTTCTTATACAAACGCACCAATGGATCTTCCAAAGGTTTGACGGGGCTCCTACTTTTTCAAATATGAAGAGACAATCTAGGCCAAAGTTCCTGCAGGCTGCTGTCGAGATATGTATTAAGCCTGCTGATATTCTTGGTACTTTGGGACTCGGATGAAGGACAGAATTGAGCTCTGGAAGAACTTGGGTGTCGCGCAAGAATGGGCCGAGTGGAACAAATCGTGCTGAAGTAGTACATATACTTGGACTGGCCATGATGTAAGATCTACTACAATATTGGTCCATAACGGGATTGACAGGGCGGGACCAGCAGCTAGTACTTTGAGAGGTCAAAAGTTGTTCGCTAAGAGCCAATAGCGTTGAAGTCACTCGATTAGTCGACTGGTGTATCTTGCATCCAAAGCTTGAGGCACGTTTGCGTAAATGGGCATAACTATCTGTAACGCAAACAGGAGGACGCGATATGTTGGCATTTCATTTGGAGATACGTCACTTGACCGGTTCAGATATATTATAGCAGGTGATTAACATTTGATGCCTCCTAGTACAAATGATAATACCGATTAAAAAACACAAGATTATCATGTTTCCAACAGTCTATCAAGCGTCAAGAACCTTGGAGGCTTGGGTTGGTCATATGCACGGGCCACAACGACAGTTGGCTGTCATAGTGGCTCCTGTTGGCGAGAGTAACTCCCGCTGTAACTTGTGATACTATGCCACAGGAACAAACAATCACAAGTGTGCTTCTTGTGAGTATTTGGAGATGATTCTCTTAATAGAAATGCCCCTACTGCTAGCTATAGGAGTCTCCGTCGATGCTGGATGCTCCTCGACTCCTCCGATCCTTTTCCCTTTTGGGCGCCTCTTGCTCCTGCTAGGTCCGATCACTGTGCATCAATGCGACTGGTAAATGCATGTTGAATAGTAGATCTTCCGAGTTGTCAGCAGCCTGGTAAGTATTTATAAAAATAATAGTATAGGTACTGTATATTTCCTCGAGTAGCTTGACTAAAAGCTTCTTCTTCTGGGGGTCTTTGGCATATGGAACAATTTACTTGATGTTGGAAGTTGTGCTTCTGGCACAGTCATCAGAAGCCAATAAGAACGCCTTTGCGGGATAGAGCTGCTTGATTCCCTATTCGACATTCTTGTTGCGCTTCTTTTGCTTATAAGCAGTCCCAAGAGGGCCACCGCGTTGCAGAGAAGGATGCCGCGAGTAAGTGACCAGAAAGAATGCCGTGGGGCGAGCGACCAGAGAGGATGGGCTGCCGTGAGGCAGGCAAGAAGGCAACTAATCATCGAATAGAGCCCCCGACAGCTAGGACTCTTCCTGAAAGGAGGTTACGAGGCGCGGTACGCAGCGATCACAGAATCGTACTTGCCAACGATCTGGTTGCGATTGTTGTGCTTTTCAACTAATTCACGTGGCAATGCGTAACAGAACTCGTGTAGTAGGTAGTAACTCTTTGTACAGCTTCACTTTTCCGACCAGCTCCAAACCGGCCATAAACAATTCAAGTTCTCCTTCAATTGTCTCAACTGCCCCTGCAGAAATTACAGTACCCCCGCAAAGCGACGCGATTCAATCCCTGACAAGCCGATCTCGTTACGCAATCCCGTATCAAAGTGATCGAAGAGCTCTCACTCAATCCCGCCGACATTGCCCGTAATCACCTACTACCGAGCAAACCCTAAGGCAATCAGGAAGCGATCAAGAGAGGACAATAGACTCAAGGAGAGTCCTGGCTCTCCATGCGCCCCGACACAGTTTAAAATACGCTTTTGTTCTCATCCTCAACCAATCCCCTCAATACCAGTCCATGCCGTTGAAGCAACTCAGGCCACCAAGTTAATTTATGAGAGACCACTAACGTACGTATGTACTCCAGATCGGCGAACTGGAAACCGAGATACGTCTATAGGATAACTGCGGCCTATAAGGTTAAGCTTTAGGCTATAAATACAGATAATAAATAATAA
>JAAOAG010000592.1:0-11217 GCA_013186755.1 Fusarium begoniae | reverse complement strand
CTATAATAATATTAAAGGAAGTAGTTAGTTATTCTTCTAGAGAATTATTACAGAGTTTAGAACAGGACAAAGCGCGTTACTCTTCTTTATATTAAGAAGATAGTCTTTAGGGATTTTAGTATAAAGATTAGCGCTAAGCGCCCTTAAAAATATAACTAAAACTACTCAAGAGCTTGCGCAATGTACCTAGCCACATTAGCTGCTGATTTGTCCTTCTATTAACAGTTAGTTACATAATCAACACTCTGTTCCTAAAGTATCCAACGAAAACTTACCAACAAATTCCAATGATGTCGGCCAACTGCACGGTCAACCTGTATCTGCATCCCAGGGAACAAGCGCGACCAGGCTCCAGCCGTGAAATCTGTCCGTCTGTCCGTCAAGAACTTCATCTGCGGGGGGTCGTCTGGCTGGTGGTTGAAAGTCTCGTCGACGGAACTCTCGGACGCCCAGAGGATATGAACCATGTTCAGCGTGTTTGCCGTCAGCGGTGTGGCATAATATGAGCTGAGCAAGCGGTTGATGCTACGGAAATGGCGGATGAGCCACTCCGGGGCCGTTCCCTGCCCGCCAAATAGACCCGCAGAGCTGCAGTATTCGAAAAAGTGCTCAGGGAGCATTTGAAGATTCTCGGGGGGTGGTGAGTCAAGGAGGATAAGGTGCCGTACCACTTCGCCCCCGTTCATAAGAATCTGCGAAGCACGGAAGCCCAGTATGCCACCCGCTGACCAGCCGGCAAAGCTGTACGGTCCACAAGGCTGGCGGCGCTTTACCTCGGTAAGGAAGCTTCTAACCAGCTCGTCCCAGTCGCAGTCCATGTGGGTGCCTTTCTTGAGATATGGCGAGTTAAGCCCGTAGACTACTAGGTCATCCTTAATTCTAGGCAAGACGGCGTAGGATGATGCCAGGCCGCTTCCGTCTGGGAAGAACCATAGAACCATGTTTGCAGTCTTTGGATTGCCTTGCAAGACAACAGACGTGGCGGATGGAACATTGGCGGCCTTGGACGATGAATCTATGCGCGACTCGGGCGCGGAGACGGCTGTCCAGTCGGAACTAGACAGACTGGGCTCCTGGTGCGACGAGGAACTCTCGACAGAAAGTGGGGAGCCGGATACTCTGCCGCTGTAGATGCCCTGGTCTGGGAACAGCGTTAGTCGTAGCTCGCGGATCGTTCCGAGCGAGGATAAGAGCGAAGATGTGTCAACATCTATGTCGAGGTCCTCGCGGAGACGGCTGCCAATCATGAGGACAAGAAGAGAATCCAGGCCGAGATCAATAAGCGAGGAATCATCAGTAAGCTCAGAAATACTAATTTCAGCCTCCTCTGAAATGATCTTGAGTACCTCAGCAAACTTTTCGCTAGCATCATCTTTAGCAGGCACTTCCTCAAGGATGGTGGTTTCTGCGCGCAAGATAGCTTGCGTCGGTATCTTTTGAACTGCATTCGGGGTTGTGGTCTGAGAGACGGCCGGTTGTATTGGAACAGCCTCGTCTGGTGTCATTTTCAATTCCGCTGGCTCAGCCTTGCTGAGAGTAGTCTTAGCTGGTCCACGGTCGGCCGCAGCTTGTGACTCTTTCGGCGGCTTGGCAGCCTGAGTCAGGATAAATCTGAGTAGGCGCCGAGGAAGACCTTGGATCTGTATAGTTTTTGAGTTTCAAATAAGTATTTAAGCAAAATCACCAGAGGCAAGCTTGTATTGGCAACGTACCCGGACTCCCTTGACTAAACCAACAGCCCGATCATCGGTAAAGATGACAATATCGCCTTTCCAGAGCTGATCCTCCGTTTCATCAGGCTCCATGCGAACATGAGTACGATACTGGCAGTCATCGCGGATGGGCTCAAATACTTGAAAACCGTCCCAGCCATGGTTGACGAAGACGTCTGTCACGAGATTGGTTTTGTCGTTGACGTTCATGACGAAGCCACCAGACTGTGTCAGGCCATCGATTGCGCCGGGGTTGATGTAGAAGGTACCTCCCTTCGCCATCTGACCGAAGCTAACTGTGCAAACAGCCTCGTAGTCATGGTTATCGTAGAGGACCTCGTCAATGCAGTGGTAGTCTCGGTTGAACTCAGCTAGCGTGGCGACCATGCGGTACGCCATGGGGCCGCTGAAGCGACACGTCTTACTATCGGTACACTGGCGAAGCATCCTCTCGAAATGGCCTTTATAGGTGGCCAGGCTATGCTGGAGGCGTTGCTGCTCGGAACGGTCGGTGAACTTGACCTGGCAGTTAGCAAGTTGCCCGACCTCTGTGCCATTATCCTACAGCCTTGTTAGTCACAGACAGGGATAATGAAGCGATACTGTGTTACGAGGCGGAGATATACTCACATCGTGCACGGTAAAGAAAGCTTTGCCGCTGTGGCGTGTCCAGTCAAACTTAGCTGTGCAACGGAGTATCTGTTTCCAACCTGCCGAGCCAATCAAGGCCTTTGTGATGTCCATATCGGTGATGTTAATAAGAAGCCGGTCGGGCAAGAGCGGCTGGAAGCGTTTCTGAACATAGGAGCCAATAGAGAAGCTAATATCAGCGTAGATTGCCTATAATAAAAAGTTAGAAGGGACTACTATGTTGATAGCTAGCTGTACAACGTACCGGTGTACATAAAGCGAAACCATCTACTTTATGACCCTGGAAGAAAGGTTTCACATCCTCGCGGCTTACATCACACTCAATGACAATTTCATAGCCGTCGCTACTGCTCGTCTCTTCAAGCACTCTGTGAATAGTGCTGCTAGTCTGAATCTTTGGCGACGTGGGCGGGCTCTCTGGCTTTAAGATAGTGTCGTCCGTGGATCTGTGGGTCGGAATGTCACCTTTTGTCAGGGTCCAGTCGTTCCTATAAGGAATCCAGAATGACTTAAGGTCCCACTGGTAGGCTGGAAGCTGGACCACTTTCCTAGCGGACGGTTGATCGGCAAAATAACCATCCCATTTTATCGAAAGACCGCTTTTGTATAGCGAGCAAAGGGTCTTGGTCAAAGTGTCCCATGGATCAGCTTTGCGGCGTAAGGTAGGCAGCGCTGTCACACTAGGACCGAGAGTGGAGTTGATCATGCCCGAAACGACTGGATGGGGTCCAAACTCGATGGCATATGCGCCGCTGGAAAGAATGCCCTCTTGAGAGGCAGATTCGAGGCAGCCTTTCATATTGACAGGCTCCCTCAAGTGGCGCACAACGTAGTCAGGCCCAAATACGCCAGCATCTCGGACGACATTGCCACCTAGCGGAGAAAGGACAGGGATCCGTGGCTTGCGGAAGACCACACCCTGCGCATCCTGGCTAAATGCATTCTGGATAGGGGTAACCTGCGCCGAGTGAAAAGCATATGGAACCTTGATAAGCGTACTACGAATTCCTGCCGTAGCCAGTTCTCGTTGGACACTAGCCACGGCAGCAACTGTGCCAGCGAGTACGGTCTCCTTAGGCCCATTGATGCATGCAGTCTCAACATTATTATCACGGGCAGCCTGGGCAATTTCCGACACAGATGCAAAAGTGGCGAGCATGGCGTGGGAGCCAGGCGTGCATATGTCCTGCAGATGCTGCGCTCGGCGACCTACTAAGTAGACAGTATCTGCATCAGAGAGAACACCTGCAATATTCAGCGCCGCGTACTGTCCGAGGCTGTGGCCGACAACAGCTGTCGGGGTGATGCCCCAGGAGATCCAGACTCGCGCAAGCGCAATCTGCATACAGGTGTTGGCGATCTGCACGACGACTGGGAGGTAATCGCCTATCTCCTCGCCCTGACTCGCGTTGAACAGGCCTATAATGCTGGGGAAGCCGAGGCGGCGAGCGAGCTGATCGAAGCGGAGGATCTGCTCACGAAACACGCCAAAGGATTGGAGGATCCCCTTGCCCATGCCAGGATACTGTGACCCCTGGCCGGTAAAGGTAAAGACGACTTGATTGGGTGGCACAAGAGCACGGCTCGCGGATTCTGCCCCCTCTAACATGTCAACCAGCTGCGATCTAAGACTTTCAATTGTGCTAGCGGAGACAATAATGCGATTGCGGTGGTGCAGGCGTCGAGCGGTAGTGGTATATGACAGCGCCGGCAGAGAAACAGCATGGGACTCGTCGCCTGAGAGATAGGCTACAAGCGCCTGTATGTTACCCCTGAGCGACTTGACACTCTTAGCAGTTACTGCCACAGGGTACAAGGGCCGGGTCTCAACAGCGCGGCTTTTAGGAAGCGCAGTCTGCACGTCGGTAGGAGAGTATGGTGGTTCCTCGACTAGAAGGGAGGTGTTGCCGCCAGCAGCGCTGAAGTTATTAATAATGGCCTTTCGCGGCAACCCGCCAGCACGCGGCCAAGGTGTTGTTTCAAGGTTGATGTAAACGTTTCGTGCGGCGAGATCGGTCGGAAAGGCAGGGTTAATACGCGTTTTAATACCACATTGCGGCGGAATTTCCCCCTTGCGCATCATCATAATGACCTTGATCAGAGCGCTTACACCGGAGACAGATTCGCCATGTCCGATGTTGGATTTAAGCGCGCCCAGGTGCAGAGGCCGTTCAGACGGTCGGCGGTGAGGCTTGGTATTAAGTGGCGCCAGGACATCGCAGACAGAGTTGATCTCCCTCGTATCACCGGCCTGCGTGCCTGTACCGTGCATCTCGATGTAGCTCACGTCGTAAGGCGCAGTGCCCGAGTCATTGAGCACACGCTCAAACACGTCCTTCTGGGCGCCAACATGGGGCCGAGTAATAGACTCGGCCTCGGCTGAATGGTTTGTATACACGCTGCCGAGAAGACAGTGCACTGTATCACCATCCTCGAGGGCATCCTCCAGGCGCTTCAGAATAAAAGTCACAACGCCTTCACCTCGGCAATAGCCATCTGCTGTCTCATCAAAGGTTTTGCAATTGCCTGTAGTAGACAAAAAGTGGCCCTTATCAAGTCCAGTAGTCATATCCGGATTTGTCAGCACGTTGGTACCGCCAGCTACAGCCATATCAATATCGCCCTGCCACAGCGAGTTACATGCCGCATGGATGGCTGCAAGGCTAGACGAACATGCAGTATCAATAGCCATACTTGGCCCTGAGAACTTGAAAAAGTAGTTAATGCGTCCAGAAATAAAGGCGCGGTTAGCACCAGGGATATAATAGGCATCAATATCTTGACCACTATTAGACTCGCACCAATCGTTACTTGTCACTCCATAGAAGACGCCAGTACGATCGTGTCGCGACGAAGGGGTACGACCAGGGACGACACCAGCATTCTCTATCGCCTCATACGCTGTCATAAGGGCAATTCGCTGTGCTGGGTCGACCTGGGGTGCTTCGCGGGGTGAGATGGAGAAGAATGAGGCATCAAAAAGGTCTGGTTTCTCTATCCAGCAGCCCCAACGGACTCTGCTCGTGTTCTTCGCCTTGCCCGTCATATCCACGTGGGTTTTTGCATCCCATCTCATTGCAGGCACCTCCTGGCACATATCAATCTTGTTCTGTAAAAGGTCCCACAGCTCCTCTGGGGACGATGCTCCCGGGAACCGGCCTGCCATGCCAATAACGGCAATCTTGGATCTTCCCTTAAGGGTGTAACCCGAGTTGAGCTGATTTATTGCCGCTGGGGCTGGCGCTAACTTGACAGGCCGGTTGTTGAGTGCCGAGGTCAAACGGCTTCGGACTGTCTCACCAAAGTCGGTGCCAATTGGCACCACTACCACTTGTGCCGAGCTATCAGTATTTAAAGCCAATTCAAGTTGCTCAATGGTCTCTTCCATCTTCATATGGCCTGTCAGAACGTCATGTAGAGCAACTTCCAGTCTTGCCAGAGCGCTCGTCGCCCACGAAAGGCGGCCGGTGCCGCAGGATAGCATTGGTATAGGGAACATCGTCATACTAATTCTTCCTGTAGGAGCCCAATGTCCAGATATATCCAATATGTTGGAAATATCCTCCTGATTAAACAAGTGTGGAGCGTGATAAGGACACCGTATGGGAAGCATTGCCTGCTCAAACTTGGACAGGGAGTCATGCTTGGTCAACCGATTCAACACCTCTGGTGGGCCGCTGATGGTCAGACCTGATGTAGAAGTAGCGCTTATGTAGACATGGCGCGAAGAAGGCATTTGAAAGTTGAAGTCTCTAAGTATGACGGTCATTTCATCTGCAGATATGCCAGCCACGAACATGGCATATTGAGACGGGTTGGAAGGAGGTGGTGCTGGGGATAAAGACATCGTGCTGCCACCATCAATAGATGAAGCCTCTTGCGAAGCTCGGAGACCTGTATTCAGGGCAACAACAACGGCATGCACGGCTGCCGGGATCAGTTGATCCAAATGTTGCGAGGTGCTCACAACTGCAGCGGCGATGGCACCTGTGCACAAGCCCAGCACATGGCTATTTTGGGCTGTGGGAAAAGACATTTTACCCTCGGAGTGTGCCCTGCATTATGAATGTCAGTGAAAGCCTTGTGACTGACTTCTCATCCGGCTTGCTGGGTTTATAACTTACCATATGAATGCGGCGAAGGAGTGGATAACGCATAGCACCTGCTCCAACGCAGGGCTAATGGAGCCATCACGTTTTCTGGTAAGAAGATCTGCAATACCGGAAATTCTGGGAGTGGCATCTTGAGCATGAGGGGGAAGACGACCAAGCTCTGTCCGGAGGGCAGCATAGCTTGCGGAGAAGAACTTGATTAAGTACACATTCTGGGAGAAGAGGAGGCGGGCTAGCGACTGCTCATAGTTGAATGTTTGATCGCCGAAAATGTATACCCTATGGCTCTCGCGATTGAGTTCAACTAAGTGTTCCATTATTGGAATGTAGATGGATAGAAGAAGAAGAAGAAGAAGAAGAAGAAGAAGAAGAAGAAGAAGAAGAAGATTATGATGACGATAAACTGAAAACAAGAGAAAACGCTGAGGTTATCTACTCTTAATGGGGCTCGTGATTATGCGGCCGAAATGCGTGGGAGGAACATCCCGGCATCTTTATTGACTGTTTCTTGTCTTCTTATTTGCTCCCAATACTTCATCGCTGCTGCCACATTCTTTCCGCTCCTCTCGGCCGTAGTCTCGGTGTTTCCTTTTCACGACTGTTCTAGCTGTCCTCGGACAGTTACTACCACTTAGTGTCGGTCCCTTTGGCGCCATGGATCAACCCCGACATATCGGCATCGATATATTGTCGGTTTACAGGTCGGAATATATCAAGTTCCGGCAAACCATTACGTTATTTGCTCGGAGTTTGTTGACAGCCTTGAAAAGGTTTGTTATATGTATTTCAACACTATAGGCCATTTCTGTACTGATACTTATTTTAAACATTGAATACCGCCAGAGCTTAACGAGGACACTGCTTCCAGTATGTCTTGTGAAGCGACTTATAACTGTAGCAGAATGACGGGAATTTGGTCCGGTCTTGGTATGGACGGCGTTTCGCCTCTAGTCTCGGCCTTGGCCACTGTTCTCGCATCCTTGGGGGTTTGGTTGTTTTATATGTCATTCAGCCCAAAGGTGGACAAGAGGGCGCCAGCTTTCACGTCTGACACCATACCGCTAATAGGCTCTTGGAATTTCTTTACTAAAAAGATGTAAGTTTCTCCTATCTCCTACCTCGGATGCTATGTGTGTTCAAGTCTAGAGCTAAGTATCATGGGCAGGGGGTTCTGGAAAGCCGCTATGGAAGAATCCAAGACTGGCAATTTCAGCTTTTGGCTCGGCAAAAATCACGTTGTTGGTGTGTCGGGTGAAGCTGCCAGGAAAATGTATCTTGACAATCGGAGCCTTCATCTCATCAAAGGAATCACTCTTATCGGCCATGGGCCGGACTTCATTGACGGGCGATCCACCGTCATCCACGACATCTGGAAAGGTGTCGGGCCTAGGGGCCAGACCTACGCTCAGAAGCGACTTCTGGAGCTGCAAAAGTCAGAGAACCTGGAGAATCGGGTGCCTCTTGTGACCAGGGACGCTCGTAAGGCCTTTGAAGCCATTGCAGACAATGCAGCTACCGTCATCAACCCGTCCAAGACCTGCTTTCGCATTGTTATCGCGCAGGGAAGTCGTATCGTAGGCGCCGATGAGATTGCAGACGATCCTAAAGTGCTCAACGCTCTCCTTAGCTATATCCAGATCCTTCAGTTCACCAACAGTCTGCACCTGCTCGCCTTCCCCTTTTTATCCTACTTCAGCCCGGTATACTGGAAGCGTCGCTACGGTCGCTGGGGTCTGACCAAGATTGTGACGCCGCTGGTGCACAAACGGATGCAGAAGGACGTCCCGAGGGTAGACGACGCCCTTCAATACCTCATTGATGCAGGCGACAGCGAGGACTATATCAGGACCTTTATGATCAGCATGTTGTTCATCGCCGGAGCAAACACGGGTGTCATATCAGGCTCCATGCTCAATATGATTGCACACCATCCTGCGTGGCAGGAAAAGGTTTACCAGGAGATCACAGCGTCGGCAGACGCCGCTTGCAGCCCCGCAAACAAGAAGCTGCCGCTGGTCGACAAGCTCGACTTACTCACGCTGGAAGACTGGGAGAGAATGTCGAGGTCCCTCGACATCTGCTACAAGGAGGCAATCCGCATGTGGGTCGCCTTCCCCATGGGCCGCTTCAACGACACTCCCGACCCCATCCCAATCCCTGGAAGCAATGAGGTTATCCCTCCTGGCAGCTTTGCTTGTTACAATACGATCGACGTTCACTATAACGAGAAGCTGTATCCTGACCCAATGAGGTGGAACCCTGAGCGTTGGCTGCAGGGAGGTAAGGAATTTGAGGGCGAGGTTTACGGCTGTGAGTACCTCCCCTCCGATTTGATATAAGTCATGCGACCAAAGCCAGCAATGCTAACTCGCAAATTTCATAACAGACATAGGATGGGGTGCTGGCCGTCACCCTTGTGTCGGCATGCGATGGGCAAAATTGCAGCAAAACATCCTTATGGCCTATGCTTTAGCGCTGTACAAGTGGGAGGGCTGTGATGAACATGGACAGAAGGTCAAGGTGGTGAAGCAGCCGACGCATGCGCTGGATCATCTTGCGCCCAAATTGCCCCAGGGAACACACTGTATGTTTACTCCGAGAAACATGTAACTTGCTGTCGGGCGTCAAGTATTATAGAGCTTATAAATGTCAATTAAAATTTTCCTATTACTTTCAAGATCATCCAGCATCTTAGTTCACGAAATCGCCGACGTAGCTATCACTTAGTTTGAGAAATACGGTCCTAGCTTTGTTCTCGTTCCTTCTCCAATCAAGCCACATTCCTTTTGAACGGGCTGCGAGGGCTCGCATAATACAATGCTAACCATTTGATCCGACGCCCAATCTAATGACTGTTTTAGAAGTCAAGTTCTATCACTGTCCGCATATCATCAGCCCCCCTCCCCCACTGCCTGCCACTCAAGAGGATGAAACCCCGGGGAATTTCATTTTACACTCCGAGTCCGTGAGAGATACGCTTACCTGCCGAGCATGTAGTATCACTATCGGAATTGCAGATAGCACGTCCTTCTGATCCGTGACTAATAATATACAGGCCGACATTAAGTTCAGAGAATGGTATTTGTGTTAAGTTCTCATTAGTGATTATTTCGTGCCTGCATCTTTCTGATTCCAAATTTAGTGTGAAGTATTTGTTTCTCCATGCTAGTCTTACTATCCCATTTTCACTCTATTACCACATTACACCATTTTCCATTTTCCCAGTGGTTGACTCTGTTATAGATATAGGCATGGTTCGGAGTATGCAAAACGGCAGGAAGTCTGCAGACATGAGTAGACCTGACTTCCAGGATCTTGCTGCTTTTGTCGAGCAAATCCAGTTTGAAGCCAAGACGATTACGGACTATTGCGCTGCCAATACCATCCCGTTGCCTTCTTTTTCTCAGAACTGGGCTGAGGACCTGCCAGAACCAATACAAGCGTCTCGCGCAAAGCTTCGCGAGAGCGCAAGGGCGGTCTATGACATCACTACTGGCCCCTTTGACCATCTTTTCTCTATTTCATGGGGTGTAAGTGACTCTCACATTCTCACGCAAAGAGATACGTGTGGTTTCTGGAGATGAGCTAAAATATCGCACGCAGTTGCATGACATCGCCACACTCCGCTGGATTCTTCACTTTAAGGTTCCAGAGGCCATCCCACTCACGGGGAGCATATCTTACAGTGATGTTGCACTGAAATGTAATATCGGTATCTCCAACCTCTGTCGTATACTTCGTTTCTGCATGATCAAGCGGCTCTTCCACGAACCGACGCCAGACCACGTGGCACATACACACTTCTCTTCCGTAATTGTTACAGACACCATACTGCGCGGTCAACTCGAATACCTCTGCGAGGACTCGTTTCCCATCTCCACCCAGATGGTCGAGGCTCATGAGAAGTGGCCAGAGAGCACAGCTGCCAATCAGGCCGCGTTCAACTTGTCGCGTAACACCAATCTACAGCGATATGCGTACCTGGGCCAGCCTGGCAACGAGGAACATTTCCGCCGCTTCCACAACATGCTCACTTTTGCACGCAAGGAACGGGCCACCGACGTCAAGTACGTTCCGAGGGCGTATGACTGGAACAAGGTGGATACGGTAGTAGACATTGGCGGCGGGTCGGGAGGCGTGGCCGTTATCCTGGCACGGGAGTTCCCTCATCTACGCATCGTCGTCGAGGACCGAGCAGAGAGCATCGCAGAGGGAAACCAAAGCTTACCACCGGAACTTCGGGACCAGATCCAGCTTATCGAGCGAGACTTCTTCACGCCACGCCCGAATGAGCCCGACGCCCCGAGTAAGACATACTTTTTGCGACTCGTGCTGCATAATTGGCCCGATAAAGATGTCGCACGCGTTATCAAACACGTGGTGCCCGGGGTGCGCGCTGGGGCCAAATTGCTTATCATGGACATGATGGTGTTAGCGCCTGGTAATGCGTTACCTGCGATGGAGTGGTGGATGCGCTGCCTGGACATGGAGATGATGCTGGGTTTTAACAGCAAGTTGCGGTCTAAGCAGGACTGGGCAAATCTCTTTGAGAGCATCTGCCCGGGCTTGGTAATGAAGTCTGCCTTGACACCAGACGGGAGCGGTCTGACAATGATGGAGTTTGGGTTTACTAAGTAAAGCATAGCTATAAAGTAATATTAAGCTTCTTATTATTTTATACAAGGCTAAGAATTAAATTATATTAAGTATTATAGTATTTCTATTTATTATATATATATATA